>PVKM010008059.1:0-39855 GCA_004027735.1 Carollia perspicillata | reverse complement strand
CTTCCCCCAGCTAAGAATTACTTTGACAACAGTTGTCCTGAAAAGGGCTTATTTAATATCATAGGATCAGAGGCCACCTGCCTTCATTTTCTATCTGAAAGTCGAGAATAAATTCCATCCACATCTCTGTATCTGAAAAATGGAATAATATACAGCCATGAAGTAATAACTTGAATATACAGGGTGGAACAAAAGTAGGTTTACAGCTGTTTGTATGGAAAACAATACAATTAATAAATAATAATACAAAAATAAACCGTGTTGCGGGTACTCACAACTGTAAAACTACTTTTCCCACCCCTGCACACATACATATAAATATAAATATAAAGTGTGTGTGAGTGTGTGTGTGTGTGTGAGTGTGTGTGTGTGTGTGTGTGTGTAAAATCTCCCTATATGATGGAGACAACAGTAGTTCCAAAGTTTTAGGACTCTTATGAGGATTCAGTGAAAAAAGGTACAGTATCTAAAGCACTTAGACTTCTGTTTAGCTCATATACAAACTAATGTATTAATCACCACCACCAGTACCACCCTTATCATTTTCTTTACATTACAGTTTTATTCACTTATTTTACTAGACAAAATGATGCCTGAGTCTTTAAGGGGCTTTCCCAATCCTGTAATTCTAAGGAAGTTCTATATTGACACAGAACATTTGGTATTACTTTCCCACATAAAACATTCCCTCTGAAAGACTGGCAATTATATAAATGCCTGTTAACATCTCCAGTTAAACAGCCAACACATAATTGCCCATTAAAGCCAAAGTGTTTTGTGATTCATAAAGTGTGCCTGAAAATAGTTCCACAGCTTTCTTCTTATGCATGTTATTGTCATAATGGATATGCCAACTTCAAACAAGGTCTCTTTTGTTCCTTCACACTCACAGACCTCCCATAAAAACAAATCAGAGTAAAACTAAATAAAGCTTTTGATTAGCTCTCCTGGCAGGATATTTTTGAATATGTTGAAAAAAGAATTGTTTCACTAACTAACTTTTACATTACTAATCCATGTCAAACTACAAGAACAATCATGCCACCAATGACTCAAAATTTCATTTGATATTTAAGGAAAAGAGGTTATCATCATGTGAAAAAGCAAAAGTGCTTGTAAAATCCATATATGAAACTAGTTCTGCCCTGGCTGGTGCAGCTCAGTGGATTGAGTGCAGGCCTGCAAACCAAAGGATCGCAGTTTGATTCCCAGTCAGGGCACATGCAGGGGTTGCAGGCCAGTCCCCAGCAAGGGACGCATGAGAGGCAACCATATGTTGATATTTCTCTCCCTCTTTCCTTCCCTTCCCTTCTAAAGAAAAATAAAATAAAATCTTAAAAAAAACTAGTTCTGAGCAAGACCTGGAATTTAATTACTATTGTTCTAATGTCTATTTAATTGAGATTGTACTAAGAGATATTATGCAGATGGGAAAACTACATGATATTCCATATAAATAAAGAGGGAAAGTGATAGTTAATTTGAAAATACAGGTGAATGACAGCCTCTTTACCTCCAAGTAGATAAAGCACACACAGTATTCCCTGTTTCTATTCTCCCTCCAACTTCTGAATTGTGTTAAATTGCCTTAAATTTTTAGCTTGAGTTTGTGCATCCCATTTCACTTCTTCATTTTAAATTCTTTGGTAAATTTCTTCTTTTCCTCAATACTTTTCTTTCATCAATCATTTAATAAAATCAAGTAGAAGCAGGGCCAAAAATGAAGCAATTACAAAAAGAATCTATGGTAAACTGAAGAGATACAGCTACACAAAATCTGGTTTTATTATGTTTATATTGTAACAAAAACATATATATGCAAGATGGGCTGCTATGTACAGGGTAATGATTGAGAGCAAACTAAAACAAATAGTCACTATTATGAGAAAACTATATCAGGTTAATTTTGTATATTCCAGTACCTGAAAGAAAGCCCTACCATCCTATTAGCAGTAATACTTAAAGCAAAAAGTTCTAAACAAAATTACTCTCAAGGTAATTAATATATAAGGTGCCTTAGCTGATAACTCAAGTATAGTACTTTTATACTTTGTTTACCTATGGTAATTTACAACGCTATTGCTATTAACAATACAAGTTTCAGTTTGAATCTTTACTGAATGCTTCATATTTCATGTGTTATTTCATATTCGCAATAATGTGGTAGATACTATAATCTCCATTTTATAAATGAGAAAACCAAAGCCAACCAAGTAATTTATTAAGCATCATACAGCTAATTAAGTAGATGAACTAGATAGTCATGACCTCAATGACTATGTGAATATCTTATAGTCCAATTACCTTTGTTTTTTACAACTTAGGTCAAAATGCACAATTATTTTCCATATTGGATACTGGTCAAGAGTGACTTTTCTGGTGCTGAGTTAGTCCTCCCACCTTTCCTTAAATAAATATTTAAAATCCTTAACTGAACAAAGGAAACATGCTGTTTGGGTTTTCCAACAAGCATCAGCTATGATTCCATCTGTAATATTCACAGCACTGCTCATTTTGCCAATTATGCACACATCAATTTTATTTTTAAACTCCACCCAAAAAAGTTTAATTATAGAAAATTCAATCAAATTAGTGGGGGTTGCTTTTAACTATTTTTAGGATGTAATATAAAAACAGAGAGAATAATGTAACACCCATGTACTCATCACCCAACTTTAACCCCGAACCTTAACATTTTGGCTATGTACTGAGTTCCTAGGGCTGTTGTAACAGAGCAGCACAAACTGACTAACTTGAAACAAATTTTTTTTTTCTCAGTTATGGATGCTAGAAATGGAAAAATCAAGGTTGAGTTAGTTCCCACCACAGGCTCGGAGAATCTGTGCCCAGCTACTCTACTACATTCGGGTGGTTCCCAGCAATCCTCGAATCCTTAGTGGCCCCTGGCTTATAGATGTGTCATTTCATTATCTCCCTCTGTCTTCATCCTCACAGAATGTTCTCCCCTGTGTTTCTGTCTTTCTCCTCCTTTTACAAGTACAATAAGTGTCACATTAGGTTAAAGACCCATTCTACTCCATTATACTCTCACCTTAGTTTAACTAATTCCTTCTGCAATGATCTTATTTCCAAATAAAATCACATCCTGAGGTTCTGGGAAGAAACTGAAATTTAGAAGAACATTATGCAACCCAGTATAATATATTTGCTTTGTATTTTTCTAAAGAAATAAATTACAGAAACACTTGAAGCTCTTAATCCCAAAACCAATCCCCAAACTAATAATCCTTCCAGAGTCCCTAAAGACAAACTCTATCCTGAATGTGGTATTAATCCCATTAAGGTTTTGTGGGCATGTATTCATAAACAATATAGAAAATTACACTGCATGTCATAAAATTTTATATAAATACAACTACACCATACAAATCATTCTGCAACTTGTCTCTTTTGCTCATTGTTGTTTTGAGACTCACTGTTTACTTAATGTCACAGCATTCATTTTATGAATGTCACACTTTCTATTTATTCGCTCACCTATTGGTGAATATTTGGGCTATTTTTGTTCCTTTGATATTCCAAACAATGTTGCAATTAACATTCCTGTATAGTTTTTCTTGTGCTAGAATTTCTCTAGAGTATAACCTTGGAACTTCAATCGCCCGGTCACTAGGTGTAGGCACTAGGCATCTTTACACTGAACAGGTATCACCAAATTGCTTTCCAAAGTGTTTGCAAAGATTTATACTTCATCCAGAAGCATGTACTTATTCCTCTATATCTTTATAAAATTTCATGCTTCCAAATTTGACAAACCAAAAAATGACAAATGGAATATGATCTTAATCTGAATATCCTTGATGACTAGGAATGTCAATCTCTCTTACTATTGTGGTGGGTGAAATAATGATCTCCCACAATATGTGTTCATGTCAAACCCCTGGAACCTGTAAATGCTACCTTATTTGGAAAAATTCTTTGCAAATGAAATTAAGTTGAGGATCTTGAGATGAAGAGATCATCTTAGATTATCAGATGGGTCCAAAGCCAACAGCAAGTGTCCTAATAAGAAATTGAGAGGGAAGACAGGGGAGATAGAAGTAGGTAAAAACAAAGGTGATATTGCAGTGATGTGGTCATAAGCCCAAGAAGTCAAAGAATGTCAACAGCCACCCAAAGCTGGAAGAAGCTTCAAAGGATTCTTTCTTCTGTAGTGCCTTCAGAGAAAGTGCAGCCCTACACTTGATTTCAGATGTCTGGACTCCTCAAATGTAAGAATACATTTCTGTTGCTTTAAGTCACCCAGTCTGTGGCAATTTGTTACAGCAGCTACATGAAACTAATACAGTTTATTGGCCGTTCAGGTGTCCTAGTCTTTGAATTATTAGAATTATTATTCATATCCCTTACACACTTTGTTTGGAATTGTCTTTTCATACAGATGCACAGGAATTCCATGTGTGTGTATGTGTGTGTGTGTGTGTATGTATATATGTGTGGGGGGGTGTGTGTGTATCATATATAGCCTATGTTGATTATAGGTATCGTAATATCACTTTAGTCTTATTTTCCCCCACTTTGTTTCACTTGTCATATGAAATATATCAGCTTAATTTAGGAGATTTTTTCAATTTTTCATTTATGCATTCTGCTTTCTTTGGCTTAAAAACAAACTGTCCTACCGTTTGTATTATCTCTTACATTTTCTTCTAAAAGTTTTGCTTTTCTCATTTCTGTAGTTAATATATTTAGAATGTATTTGTGCACTCTGTGAGGAAAGAATCCAGTATTAAGGCCCTGGCTGGGTAGCTCAGTTGGTTAGAATGTCATCCCAATACTGTGAAGGTCGAGGGTTCAATTCCTGGTCAGGGCACTTACAAGAATCAACCAATGAATGCATAAGTAGAACAATAAATCGACATTTTTCTCTCTCTCCCTCTCCCTCCTCTCTTAAATAAATAAATAAATAAAATTTTTTTAATTAAAACAAAGAATTCAGTATTATATTTAACTCCGTTTGGGTAGCCAATTATACTAGCAATGTTTATTCATCAGACCACTATTTCCTCCAAAGTGCATAATACCATCTGTGAAACATATTGAGTTCCTATCCGTGCTTAGTTTTCTTTCTGACCTCTTAAGTTTATTTACCTGCCCCTCTATTAATACCAGTATATCTCAATTACAGTAACTTTGATCTCTGGTACAGAAAATCTCCCCATGTCATTTCTCCTCCTCTCCAAATCTTGTTGGGTATTCTTGACCCTTTGCTTTTCCATACAAATTCATTATCAGCTTATCAAATAACATAAAACAAGAAAACCCTGTTAGCGGGTTGCAATTGCAGTGACTTCCTAAGTAGAGGATAATGAACAGCTTTATGACACTGAATCTTCCCATTCAGAAACATGGTGTGTGTATCTGTCTTCTATGGTCTTCACTAATATTTCATAATATTCATCCACTGGACCCTGGTAGTATGTGTTTAGATTTTACCTAAATGGTACTCTGAGTTTTGACACTTTTGAGAATGAATTGTTTTTGTCTACTGCCATTTTCTAAGTTATTGATTGTTACAGAGTTTTCTATGTCTGTCTAGTTCATATTTAGCAGTTCTGCTAAAGTCAGAATTTCATGAGTTTTTCAACAGGTCCTCTAGCAATTCTTTAGGCAGAACACATACCATCTGCAAATATAGGGTTTTCATTACAATATTAAATAGAAGTGATGACAGCTATCCCCTTATTTTAATCCTGATTTTCATTCAAAAACTTTGAAATCTTCCCCACTAACTAGGATATTTTCTGTACACTTACGATATTCAGAAGTTTCTTTCCAGGGCTCACTCTATTTTGAATAGGTATTTTTATGTTGAACAGGTGCTGCATATTATTAAATGCCATTTGTTACATTAACCATAATTTTTCTCTTTTAGCGTGATAGATGATATTAACAATCCTTCTAATAGAGAATATTAACACACTCACAGAATAAAACATATTTCATACTGATGTATACTGCTGAATTTTTACTAATATTTTATGAAGGATTTTTGCATCCATGTAAAATGAGATTGGTCTTTAGTTGTCTATTCTTATTTTTCTAAATTTGGATTGTGCAAAGATAGACTAGCTGCACCAAACAAGATTTTCTTCTTTTTCTAATTCCTGAAACCATTCTTAAAAATTAGAAATTATCTTCCCTTCAATTGGTAAAACTGTATGAGCCTAGTCACTTTTGGTAGAATAGATTTGATTATCACTTCACTATCTTAAACAAAGTTCATTTCATTTATTTCTTCTTGAGTCAATTTTATTTTCTAATAAAAGGTGTTACTTCATTTACGTTTCCAAATTTACTGGCATAGTGCTATTCAAAGTAATTTTACAATTTTTTAAAGTTGTATCTATCTATAGTTAAATCTCATTTTATATTCCTAACTGTGGTTGTGAATTCTTTTGTTTTTTTCATCAAGCATTGTAATATTTGTCTCATAGATCTCATATTCCTGTTTTTGTTTTTCTTACGTATTTTCAAATCTCTCTTTTATTTTCATTTTCATCTTCTTCTTTCTACTTCTTGTAACTTTATTCTGTGTGACTATACCCTACAGGATTAAATATTCTATTGGTGTCTCAGACACCAACAGATCAGTTATTTCAGGCAAAGGTATATTTAGCAAAGACTATAGCAAGGATTAAAAAGTAAAAGTTTTAGAAAGTAAACAACGACAAGCCTTTGTTTTAGCTTTGCCAAGATGTTACTCAGTCCCTAGCAATTGCTCTGAATCTATGACCTGTGAACCAAAAAAAGACTTCCATCAAGAAGCTAAGTTTAACACTATAAATTTTCAAGTCTGGGTGGTAGAAAAATCCATCTATGTACATAATCTCTACTTTCAGAACTGCATTCAAGACACTGCTTCCTTCCTTGCAATGATGATTGCCCCTGTTACTAGGTTTTATTTAAAGTTCCTAATATCTTCCACCATATATAAATGCTTTTAACTTCTATATCCCCTTTCATCCCCCCAGTACGGAGTGGCATGGGAGTTCTGTCCAGTGAATGACATGACATCATTCTTCACAACGTCATCACAATGTCACAATGTCATCATGTCATCACAATGACATGACAATGAGCAGACACTGTTGGCTTGTCCACTGTCTCTATTTAGGATTGGTTAGGCCTCAGAACCCTGCCTCCTAGAGGAAGTTTCTCCCTCTAGACCCAAATGTGCCTTCTATATAAGCCACACAGAATTTCAGTGCCTTGCAATTTAAATGGAGCAGATAGTATTCTACCTATACCTAAAAGATATGAAAAGATTCTCTTTTCCATACACCTGTGCCTAGAAAAACACCAGTATCATTCTAGGCCTATGTACCATGGCCACCTTTGTGGCTTGCCTACAGTGTAAAATGAGTTCATGCTCATTTCCTTTGAGTACGGTCTGGAGTCCTGCGTCTAAAGAAAGCAGCTCTTTCTTTAGACACAGGACTATGCCACAGACAGAACCAGATAGACTCCCATGGTGAAAGTTCTCCACAGTATAAGGCTTAAAATCCCTCACACAATCGGCAACAGGAAACAAGTTCGTACAACTAAAAAATATCAACCACAGTGAAAAGCTCCAAAGTCAAAATTCCATATTCTCTTAATAAGGTATCAAACAAAGCTTAAAGTCATCCATCCCAGCTGTAACAGAAGCATTAGCAATAACATACGACTTCATTCCCCTAGATTTTACTATAGGCCACGATCTTTTAAACACAATTCAATTTTTTTTTCATAAATTTGCAGCAAACATATGGAGGACAAAACCTGATCTAAAATAGTGTAAGTCTATTTGTAGTCTCTCAGTGTCCAAAGAAAATGAAACAGAATTTAGTGTCTATTTGGAATGTGTACAAACCTTTCATTCTACTAGAAGAGAAAATAAAATTTCAAATATTCACAATCTTACATCTGATTTTCAATATAGCAACACAATTTGCCACTCAAGGAAACTTTATAATAAACTAAATGGCAAAACAAAGATTCTTTTTTTGCAGTGTGAATAATCCTTCCTATTTATTCTGTATATGCCTACTTTTGAATTAAGGATATAACTCTGGTCCCAGGTTTTCATATTGGGCAGTATCACTTTTTACCATTCTGCATTAATATTCCAAACAGGCTTGTCAGAACCCAATTAAGAAGTTTTCTCCTTCTTCTCAGTTTGGTCCCACCACACAAGCAAAGATGACATATATTTAATAGCAATGCCTGCATAGTCTAGCAACTTCAAAAATGTGTAAATTGAAGGTATGAAGACATAAACAGACCATAAATAGTTCCTGTTGATTAGTTTTATTAAAAATTTAAATAAATAAAAGCAATGAATGGGTAAGAGCATACACAAACTTTTATAATTATAAGGCACAAGGACATTAAATACTGGCAGAACTTTATTTCTCCCAATGAATACAGACTGTAAATGGCTTACAGATAATGCTGCTTAAATTTCCCACCTAGAAGTTATCTTGGAAATGAAAAGGTAATAGCTAACTTTCAGACCTGAAAGTCAGTAGTAATAAAAAAAGTAGTTTTAAGATTAGGGAGAATAAACACTCTTCTGTAGAAAATCTTCTTATTATTATACATCATTTAGCAACTGAAATCTTTCCATCCTTTCCATCTTTTAGCTATGGAGCCTTAAATTTAAGAATGTACCCCGAAAACAGCATAATCATTTTCCCCATGTAGAAAATTTACTGGGCAGAAAATACTGAAATACTATTTAATTATCCCAGCACAATAATAGTATATCCCACACCTTTTAAAAAATACACATTTAGTCCTGGCTGGTGTGGCTCAGTGGATAGAGTGCCAGACTGCGAACCAAAGGGTCAATGGTTCCATTCCCAGTCAGGGCACATGCCTGGGTTGTGGGCCAGGACCCCAGTTGGGGGCATGTGAGAGGCAACCACACACTGATATTTCTCTCTTCTCTTTCTCCCTCCCTTCCTCTCTCTAAAAATGAATAAATAAAGTCTTAAAAAATACACATTTAAAGTTTCTGAGGTGGAAACTATACAGTTTATGTGACTATCATTATACAATTCAACCATTATATCTTAATTTGACTAGTACTCAAACCATTACATCTTAATCTGACTAGCACTCAAAGAACTTTTTATCAGTATTCTCCATTATATTCTTATATATTTGAAAATTATTTGACATGGAAAAATCACAGGACTTGGTGACAAGAGAAGGAAAGGAGGGAGGGGAGATGGAAAGAAAGGAAGGGAGGATAAAAGAGGGAAACAGAAGGAAGGAGGGAGAACAACAGAGGGAGGAAGAAAAGGAGGGAGCCGGCAGGAAGCAACCTCGAGGATGTAATCCGTGACTCAGTCTTTTGGGGCAGGTAGAGTTCTCCCGGTAAGTAATAATAAAGCAAGAACCTTCTGAACAGGACAAGGATAATGAAAAGCAAGATGTGCACATCATACTCAGGTAACCTTAGGTGTTTCCCCCTGCCCCCATCCCTAACCTGCTAAGTATGCATGAAGAGGTTTGGTTAAATAAGCTGCTATAATTTGAATATTTGTGTTAATTCCCAAAATTCATCTGTTGAAATCCTAACCCCCAGTGTGATGGTATCAGAAGGTGGGGCTTTTGGGAGGTACTTAAATCAAGAGGGTAGAGTCCTCAGGAATGGGGTTAGCCCTCTTATCACAGAGATCCCACAGAGCTCCTTAGCCTCTCCTGCCTCTTAAGACAGAGTGAGAAGGCACCATCTATGAGCCAGAAAGTAGGTCCTTGCCAGCCACCACAGTGAAATCTGCCAGAATCATTATCTTGAACTTCTGATCTCCAAAACTGTGGCAAATAAATTCCTGTTGTTTATAAGTCATTCAGTCTATTTGGTTTTGTTATAGCAGTCTAAATGGACTAAGACATAAAGGTGTAAGAGTAGAAAAAAAACTGACCAAATAGGTCCATGCATGATCCGAGCATTACAGCATCACACTAAATGGAGGAGAAAACACTGTGGAGCAGAGAAGCTGAAGCGCTGACCACCTCTCAGAGACAATATGTAGCTGGTTTGGTAGAAACAACAAAATGAATGTTTTCTCAATTAGAGAGCCGCTGGCCAACAATCTAAGGTCATGGTGCACTCTCTGCTAACCCTAAAGCATTTACAATAATAATCACTTGCCACTTACTGTTTCCACAATAAAACTTTCAGGAACTGCCTGCCACCTTATGCAATTATAAGTGTACACAATTTTGAAGAGCTAAGTAAAGGAAAAGTCAAGTGTATACCCCTCCATGATACATGCACTCAGCCCCCCTTTGTATACTTGCTGAAAACCCAGCAAGCTGTGTTGTTCAAGGGTGAGGGGAAGTAACCTCAGTCACCTCAAAATGTCCTGGGGAGCCAGTCTGCAGACAGCTACACATAGAAGGGGGAAATGGAGTAGGGAGGGAGAGAGAGAAAACGAAGCCATAAAAGGAGGGAGAAGGGAGTGAGAGAGACAGGTAGCCAGCCAGACTGATCTCTGGAGCTGCGCACGGAGGGGAGCAAGCTGGAAGTCCCCAAACATAGCCTTTCCTCTCTGCTCCCTAGCTTGCTCAAATCTTCTACTTTCTCAAACTGTCCTAAGGAAAGCAGCAGGGCTAAGTTCACACCATGCCTGCCATCTGTGAGTGTACTAGAGCATGCAAATGAAGCCAATTTAAAAAACAAAGGAGACTGGGAAGTGAGTGTAAGGAACAGAGGTTAAGTGTATTTACTACCTTACTTGTTGAAGACCCCTTTATATCCTTCCATAATCACCACTAGTTTAACATCTGTCCATGCTACGTCATCAGATGTGCATGCAATTTTATAAGAGTAGATGATAAGCTAGGATGGAAATTCATTTCCTCTATGTGATTTTGAAATTTTTAGAACAAAACTCAGTAGTGAAGCTAAAATCTCGGCAGTCTATAAAGGATTAAATGTATTCCAAGGTGACTGAAAAAAATCACAACAGTAGTAAATCATCACTTACTGCTTGGTCATAATCGGTAAGAGATTAAAGGCCACTGGGGAAAGAAAAGTTTTCTCTCTGCAACTGTATGTCGTAATTAAAAAAAAAAAGCATATACGAACTATCTCAAAGAAGAAAGAACTTGCTCAAAAAGAAGCATTCCTGCAATAGAAACCACAATTACTAAAATAATGCTTCCTGAATATTATTCAACACTTCATGATTTCCTAATTCTGGGGCACTGGACTACTCCAAATCCATGTAATCAGTGAATACTCAAATGTTGGCTGAGAAGAAATAAAACAAACATGAGTATCACACTGAAGGAGTCAGGCCTAATGAGTCAGTCTAGAGTAAACTATTGTAAAGACAATAAATGTATGCCATAGTGAGAACACAACTATCTCATTAACTGCTAGTTTTCATTTCTAAATGTGATACAGTACATGCCAAACATTTGGAAACAAAACTAAAAAGCACACAAAATGTTAAAAATGTACACAGTTAAATAAACTTGACAGAAAATAAAGTTAAAGGTATTATAAAAGTGTATGTAATAACACTTCACAGGAGGATATACCCAGGAACCTTTGGGCATCTTCTAGTACACTCCTAAAAAAAAATCCTTGTCCTGTTCTCATAAAAGTGATCAGCTAGATTTTGACTGACAGTTAGATGTTCATAAGATTACTGCCACATAAAATCACCCATTACTGCTGCTTTGAATGCTATTGGCTTCTCCATAGAAAGGTGCCTTTTTTTAAGCACATCAAAAGCAGTCAGGTATTGGCAGTTTCATGTGGTTCAACTGAAAAGTTAACAGTTAAAATGTAGTATGTGCCAGGTGTTGTGATAAATTAACATGCTTAATCTTACTTAATTTTCATAGCT
This sequence comes from Carollia perspicillata, assembly GCA_004027735.1. Lineage (NCBI taxonomy): Eukaryota > Metazoa > Chordata > Mammalia > Chiroptera > Phyllostomidae > Carollia > Carollia perspicillata. The sequence goes on along the minus strand of PVKM010008059.1, from coordinate 27,979 downwards.
TCATCAGAATCCCATATAATGTCAATTTCTATGTACACAGTGTTAATATTCCCATTTTGATATGGGTGCCAGCACATTTAAGTCCATTGGGTTTGCTCAACAAAAGGGAAAACTTTCAAAGAGTAACATGGTTTCAATCATCCCCTACTCCAAACTGGTAAAGTGAGCCAGGGTTATTTAATCATCAACTGCTTATACATCTGTCTCTTCCAATAGACTGTGGCCTCTTTGAGGTCAGAGACCTTGCCTTATTCATCTTTGTATTTCCAGAGCATTAGGCAATATCTGATTAGCACTTAAATAAATGTTTAATTAGATGAATTATTTAATTCAAAAAACAGATTAATTAATTTAGGGTCCGCGTACATTCAGTACTGTATAAGCCATGGTTTCCTGCCCCAAAACAACTTACTAGAAAGGAATGCACATGACAACATAAATTATTAAGTGTTGAACTTTTCAAAAAAAGCAGATACTTTTGGGAAAGTGATACTTCAGGTGATAATAATAGCAGCTCATATTTAACACTGCATTTACCAATTTACATTGGTTTAACCATTAACAATCTTGGGAGGCAGAAAGGCACACTATGATCTCTGTTTTACGGATGAAGAAAATGAAGCACAGCAAGGTTAGGTAAATTCCAGGAATCACACAGCTCAAAGGTGTTAGAGCTGAAACTCCAGCCCAGGTACAAATAAAACAATTGTTTCTGCCTGTTTTTCTCCCCTGTGTTTAAACTCGATTTTCTCTGTGATGAAGCCTTCACAAGTCCTATAAGTCAGATTTCTAACAATTTTTGTAGCATGAACCTTTTGGCAGTCTGGTAAAGTCTACTGATCCCTTCTGAGGATAATGCTTTTAAATGCATAAAATTAAGTTCATAGAATTTCAAAGGACAGCAGTTTTACTGAAATACAGTTATGAACATATTTTTAAAAACAAATTTGTGTTATCATAATTTATGTGCATCTTTATTAACTCATTAATAAGATGCAATGAGAGATTTAAGGGCACTACAGTTTCAGTGTAGTCTGTGAACATAAACAGTATTTCAAGACAGTGGCAATAAAATACATGATACAAAATATATGTATTTCAATGGATGATCAAGCCACAGATATTGCTAGTACTACTGGGGTTTGCTGCCTGCATTCATAATGTAAGTAAATGCTAAATTTCAGAGGTTAAGAAAATAAAGGTATACTATTTTCCTATATGACTTCAGGGACTCCCTGAAATCTAGTTAGATGATTTTAGAATCACCTAACCTCGGCTGTAAGTTACAACTCATCAAGTTTCCCTCTTAAAGCACTCATCAGGGTCCTTCCTCACATCTTGTCCAGGAATGTTGGGAATGTGCCTTAACCCTTAACAGAATAATCAGCACTTGACAGCAAGGCAGAACCCATGTACCTGGAGGGCACCTGCAACAGCATCTCACCTAAAGTGGATGGTAAGAGGTTTATGGGATAAAAATATTAGGCACCTCTAGAAGCTTAAACAAAATTAATAGCTGTCCTTCAATGCACCAAACCTTTACCTAACTACCTCAACCACTTTAAAATAAAACTCTCATCACAAATCTGAATTTTTATGTAAAAGGACGCTTCTCCCAATGATCTTTTTTTTCCTAAATGTGTGACTTCCTTTTTTTAAATGTTTATTTTAATTGTTGTTCAAGTACAGTTTTCTGCCTTTTACTCCCATCCCAGTCCAACCCCCACAGTGCTCCCCACCTCCCTCCCATTTCCACCTCCTCTTAGTTTTTGTCCATGTGTCCTTTATATTTGTTCCTGTGACCCCTTCCCCTTTTCCCCTGAAATTCCCTCCCCTCTCCCCTCTGGTTAGTGTCAACCTGTTTTCCCAATGATATTATAAAAACAAGCTTCTCCATCCTAGAGGTAACTTCAGTGACAAAAATGAGTAATTTTTAAACTGTAAAGCAAAAGCATTAATTAGTAGGGACTATGTCTTTAGTATGTTTTACGGGAAACTAAATGAAAACGGGATTCTCTCAATAAGTACTTTTAAAATGATTAATATAAAGGTAATTAAATTCTATAAGCTAAAGCAAAAATGAACTAAGATGACCAATGACCATCTTAGTCAGTTATAGTCTTGCATATTTTACCTGTGTAATGCTTCGCAAGAGCTATTCTATCCATTTCTACGATTATGAGGGAGAAAAGCTTTAACTACACGGAGGTGAGGCAAGCGCCCACTGTGACGGTGCCAACAAGGGAGCATATGATTCCTCTCAAGATCTCACCCCTGAAGCCAAAGAAATGACAAAGTCTTTAGAAATAGAAGTTCAGTGATAAATGGAATATTGAGTAAACTTGACAGAAGATAAGCAGAAAAATGCATTTAACTGACTTAAGAGTGATGTTTAAACACGAACAAAACTTAATTACCCTTTCAGGCTCGTAAAGGCAGTCCAGGAAATGGGATTATTTACTCCTAGAAACTTTTAGAAATTGAACAATGATCAAGGTATTAAAGGAAACTTTAACTCTAAAATTGCTTTCTGAAACAAAAGCAATCCACATAAGATGTCGTTTACCTAATGAGGTAGAGAACTAACTACTGTTGTTCAAAGAAATGTAACTTAACCTTGAGGGAACAAAATAATGAATTTGAAGTAAAATAAACAAAACCAAGCAACTTCCTAAACAAAGGCACTTAAAGTTAAGGAGCACATTCCTTATTAACGAAGGAGGAATCTCCTCAAATGCAACCTGTAAACAAATGGGTTTACCCATCGGACAGCCACAGCAGTGCTCCTGCTCAGAGATCCTCTCGACACGAACTTGGCATTTTCCCCGGCAGAGAACATAGCTTTGATGACTCTGAATTTAGTAAAAGAACGAAGAGTTTTAAGTAGATAGGCTGACCATTACGAACACTCCCAGGTATGTCTAAACAATTTCTGAATAGCGGTGTTGGCCCAAACTATAAAATGGCTGTGGCACAGCATAAACAAGCATCTCCAATCTGGCCATGCTCACCTGTGCAAGGGAACCCTAAATTCAGCGCTCCCTCACTAAAGAAAGAGTTTAGAGAATTAGAGAATGCCACCAGGTAAACCACCCATGCTTCCACTCTTCGTGGCTACCTGCCTTAAGTTAAAATCCAGATCACTGGTCAAACAGGAAATCTTCACTGGGTCTACTCGTCCACAGCCCAATATCCACTAAAAAGACACAATATCTTTCATAAGGATGTAGCTACAGAAAAAGAGAGAAGATTAAGAGTTAACAGAAGTCTAGCCCTGCCCTCTGCCATAAATTTGCTGCGTGGGCTTGAAAACCTCAGTTTCTTCTAAAAATACATGAAGAAAGAGGAGGAAAGTGCGCAAACAAGATGATTTCCTGAGATACCTTCAAGCAGGAAAACTCTACGATCTGTGTATTATCCAGCTTTCATCACAAAATAGATGCTGTTGGGAATGCAGGCCACTCGACAAAAGACAGTGACAGGCAGCTCAAGCAAATCGTCCTAAACAGAAATGGGAATTTTAGACATGAAATTACATTTTCCGGACTTTTACAGAATACCTAGTTTAAAATGTCATCCCTAGAATTCACGAAATGGGATGTCAAATAAAACAGCTAATATTAAAAAAAATAAATACAATGTGATCTGCAGAGCTCAATGCAAATTTAAAACCTCACTTCTCATTACTGGTTGCTGGATTTCATCTATGAATGTGTTGACCTTTTTTTATACCTTCCTGACACGGGCTGCCAGTCTTGGTTTACTTAGCGATCATCAATTCACTAGGAAAAAACAGACCTTTTTCATGGTATTATTTCAAAGTTTAAAAGAGATTTTGACAGGTCAAACATCCCTTGGAATATTAAAATCAAATCTTTCTATTCCAAAGTAAAATGATAAAGAAATTCTCATTGAAATATTTATTTATTTATATTGCTGTTCTATTATAGTTGTGCCAATTTTTCCCCCATTGCTCTCCCCTACCCAACCCACCCACCACTCCCAGTCAATCTCCACTCTGTTGTCCATGTCCATGGGTCCTTTATACATGTTCCTTGACTAGACACCTCTCCTTCTTTCCCCCCGTTACTCCCTTCTCACCTTCCCTCTGATCACTGTCAGACTGTTTCTTGTTTCCATGTCTCTGGTTATATTTTGCTTGCTTGTTTGTTTTGTAGACTAGTTTCCACTTATAGGTGAGACCATATGGTATTTGTCTTTCCCCACATGGCTTATTTCACTTAGCATAACACTCTCCAGTTCCATCCATGCTGTTGTGAAGGATAGGAGTTCCTTCTTTCTTTCTGCTGCATAGTATTTCATTGTGTGAATGTACCATAGTTTTTTGATCCATTCATTTACTGATGGGCACTTAGGCTGCTTCCAGCACTTGGCTAATATAAATACCTCTGCTATGAACATCGGGATACACATGTTCTTCTGAATTAGTGTTCCAGGATTCTTGGGGTATAATCCCAGCAGAGAGATCACTGTATCAAAAAGCAGTTCTGTCTTTAGATTTTTGAGGAAATTCCATACTGTTTTCCACAGTGGCTGCATCAGTCTGTGTTCCCACCAACAGTGTACTAAGGTTCCCTTTTCTCCACATCCTCACCAGCACTTGTTCTTTGTTAATTTGTTAATGATAGCCATTCTGACCAGTGTGAGCTGCTATTTCATCGTGGTTTTAATTTGCATCTTGCTGGCGGCTAGTGATGTTGAACATTCTTTCATATATCTTTGGGTCCTCTGCATGTCCTCCTCAGAGAAGCATCTCTTCAGGTCCTTTGCCCATTTTTCAGTTGGATTGTTTGTCTTCCTGCTGTGAAATCCTATGAGTTCTTTTATGTATTTGGAGATCAAACCCTTGCCAAGGTATCATTGGCAAATATATTTTTCCCACACAGTTAGTTCCCTTTTCATTATAATGTTTTCTTAGGCAGTGCAGAAACTTTTTAATTTGATGCAGTCCACTTATTTATTCTCTCCTTTACATCCCTTACCCTAGGAGATATATCAGCAAAAATATTGCTGCATGGTAAATTTTACTGAGTATATTCTTCTCCAGCACTTCTACGGTGTCACAAATTATATTTAAGTCTTTAATCATCTTGAGTTTATTTTTGTTTACGGTATAAGTTTGTGGTCAAGTTTCGTTTTTTTGTATGTATCTATCTAGATCTCCCAACACATTTATTGAAGAGGCTATTTTTACTCCAGTTTATGTTGCTGTCCCATATATTGTCAAATATTAATTGACCATAGAGACATAAGTTTATTTCTGGGATCTCTATTCTGTTCCATTGACCTCTTGTCTGTTCTTATGCCAGTACCAGAATGTTTTGATTATGGGTGGACTTGTAATATAGTTTGATATCAGGCATTGTGATCCCTCCTACTTTGTTCTTTTTTTCTCAAAATTGGTGCAGCTATTTGGGGTCATTTATGGTTCCATATAAATTTTTGAAATGTTTCTTCTAAACCTGTGAAAAATGTCATTGGTATTTTAACAGGGATTGTATTGAATCTATAGATTGCTTTGGTTGCACGAACATTTTGATGATGTCAGTTCTTCCATCTATGAACATGGTATATGCTTCCATTTATTTTTGTCTTCCTTCTTTCCTCAGTGTTCTGTAGTTTTCTGAGTACAGGTCTCCTACCTCTTTGGTTAAGTTTATTCTTAGGTACTTTATTTTTATCTTGTGGCTATAGTACATGGGATTTTTTCCTAGTTTCTGTTTCTGATATTTCAGTGGTGTACAAAAATGCCTTTGATTTCTGAATATTGACTTTGTATCCTGCTGTTTCGCCAAACTGACTTACTAGGTCAATTAACGAATTCTATATGGTTTTCTATGTACATTATCATGTCTTCTGCAAACACGGACAGTTTTACTTCTTCCTTTCCAATTTGGATGCTTTTTATTTCTTCTTCTGATTGCTGTGCATAGAACTTCCAAAACTATGTTGAATAAAAGTGGTGAGAGCAGACACCCTGTGTTGTTCCTGATCTTGGGGGGAAATTTTTTATTTTTTGTCTGTTTTGACTATTGATGTTGGCTGTAGATTTCTTGTATACAGCATTTATTATGTTGAGGCATGCCCACTGTATTCCCACTTTGCTGAGTGATTTTTTTTTATCATAAATGGGTACTGTACTTTATCAAATGGTTTTTCAGCATCTATTGATATGATCATATAACTTTTGTTTCATTTTGTTTATGTGGTATATTACATTTATTGATCTGTGAATACTGTACCATCCTTGCATTCCTGGGATGAACCCCACTTAATCATGGTGTATGATCTTTTTAATGTATTGTTGGATTCGGTTTGCCAATATTTTGTTAAGGATTTTAGTATCTCTGTTCATCAATGATACTGGCCTATAGTTTTCTTTCTTGGTGTCTCTTTCTGGTTTTGGAATTAAGATAATACTGGTCTCATAAAAAGAGTTTGGTAGTCTTCCCTTTTCTTGAATTTTATGGAATAGTTTGAGGATAGGAGCTCAGTTATTTCTTATAACCTTTTGTATTTCTGTGGTATCAACTGTAATTTTCCTCTTTCATTTCTGATTTTATTTATTTGGGCCCTCTCTCTTTTTTTCTTGATGAGTATGATGAAAGGTTTGTCAATTTTGCTTATTTTTTCAAAGAAACAACTCCTGGATTTACTGACCCTCTGAATTTTTCTTTTAGTCTCTGTCATTTAATTCTGCTCTGATCTTGATTATTTTCTTCCTTCTACTTAGTCTGGACTTTTTTTTTGTTATTGTTGTTGTTTGTGTTTTGTTTTGTTTTTTGTTCCTCTAGTTCTTGTAGATGTAGGGTTAGGTTTTTCTATCTTTCTTTCTATGTTAGGTATGCCTGTATTGCTATGAACTTCCCTCTCAGAACTGCCTTTGCTCTGTCCTATAAGATCTGGGCTGTTGTGTGTTCATTTTCATTTATTGCCAGAAACTTTTTGATTTCTTCCTTGAACTTTTTCTTAATCCATTCACTTTTTAATAACATGTTTTTCAGTCTCCATGAATTTGACTGTTTTTGAGGTTTTTTTCTTTGAAGCTGGCTTCTAGTTTCAAGCCATTGTGGTCCAACAAAATGCTTGATATGATTTCAATTTTCTTGATTTTTTTGAGGCCTGTTTTGTGTCCTATCATGTGGTCTATCTTTGAAAATGTTCCATGCACATTTGAAAAGAATGTATGTTTTGCTTCTTTGGGATGAAATGTTCTGTATATATCAGTTAAGTCTATTTGATCCAGAGTGTTGTTTAGTGCTACAATATCCTTGTTGACTCTTTGTTTAAAAGATCTATCCATTGTTGACAGTAGGGTGTTAAATCCCCTAGTGTAAGTGTATGGCTGCCCATTTCTTTCTTGAAGTCCTCCAAGATTTTCCCTATTCATTTGGGTGCTCCTATGTTGGGTGCATATATGTTTATGATGTTTATATCTTCTTAGTGGATTCTACCCTTATATAATGAAATGTCATTCTTTCTGTTTATGGCCCTTGTTGAGGTCTAATTTGTCAGATACAAGTGTTGTTACCCCAGCTTTTTTTTCCTATCCATTGGCATGTCACCTTTTTTTCCAACACTTCACTTTCAGTCTTTGTAGGTCTTTTGTTCTGAGGTGGATCTCTTGTAGGCAGCATGTATGTAGGTCATGTTCTCTTACCCGTTCAGGGTAAGAAAGACATATTCTATGTCTTTTGATTGCAATATATAATCCATTAACATTTAAGGCTATTATTGACAGGTAGTTATTCATTTTTACTTTTTCCATTTGTACCTGTTTTCCTCTCTCTCACTCTCTCCCTTCCTCTTCTTATAGCAGTCCCTTTAGTATATCTTGCAGTGCTGGTTTGGTGGAGGTGTACTTTTTTAGCCTTCCTTTGTCTAGTAAACTCCTTCCACTTTAATTAAGAGGCTTGGTGGCAGGCCTTTGCTTTCCATTACTTGGAATATTTCTTGCCATTCTTTTCCCAGTTGGAGTGTTTTTGTTGAGATCAGCTGTTAGCCTTACTGGAGCTCCATTTGTATGCTACTATCTGTTTCTACCTCACTGCTTTTAAGATTCTCTTCTTGTCTTGGAATTTTGCCATTTTAATTATGGTGTGTCTTGGAGTAGGCCTCTTTGGGTTCATCTTGATTGTGACCCTCTTTGTGTTTCTCGGACTTATATGACTTTTTCTCTCATCAAATTAGGGAAGTTTTCCATCATTACTTTTTCAAACAGGTTTTCTATCCCTTGTTCATCTTCTCCTTCTGGTAACCCTGTTATATGGATATTATTACATTTCAGGTTGTCCCAAAGTTCCCTTAACATTTCTTTGTCCTTTCTGAGTCTTTTTTCGCTTTGCTGACCTGAGATTTTTTTATCTTGTCATCCAGTTTACTAATTCAATCCTCTGTTTCATCCAATCTGCTCTTAATTCCTCCCACTGTCATCATTTCAGATATTGTATTTTTCATTTTCTCCTGGCTCTAACTGATAGTTTCTGTGTCCATTTCATGCTGGTGTAGTTTGCATTAAGTTCCTTGAAGCTTCCATGGAGTTCTCTGAAGTTCTCCCTGAGCTCCTTGAACATCTTTATAACCATTATTCTGAACTTGATGTATGGTAGTTTGGTTACCTCAATTTCATTTAGCAGTCCTTCTAGAGCCTCCTTTCTTTTCGATTATGGGTTGCTTCTTTGTCTCCCCATTTTAGGTGATTCTCCTTGTTTATTTCTGTGTGTTATTGGTCTGCTTTGACTCCCTGTCTTTGTGGTGTGATTTTCTGTAGTAGCAGAACTGTGGGACTCAGTGATGCAGGCTCTGTGATCACCTGAGCTGGATGCTCTTGCACTTCTCTTTATGCTGTTTATGTGTGCTCTCTGGTTATAGTTGGCTTTTGGTTGTTGTTGGGTCATTCTTCGGTGGATTCTTCCCTCAAGCTGACTGACAGATCACTCCACCCACCATGTCTTGCAAACTGTTGTACTGGTGCTGCCAAAACAGAAACCAAACAGCCAGGAAACAGACCCACACCCACAAAAGTAATGCCCCCCACAGTTACACTATCAACAGCAAATGAGCCAGTATTTATGAAGGTGTAAAAAGATTAACACTATTATAAGAAAGGAAAAACAAATATGAGATGACTTACAGAAAGAAAAGAGATTTTGTGAGAGTAGAGAAAGGGGCAATAGTAAGAGTAAGGAGTAGAGACAAGACAAAGAGGGAAAGAAAATAAAATTTACTTCATAAGTAACAAAGGGAGGAAGGAAGGTGGAAAGGAGTAAGAGAGGGGAAGCATAGAGTATTAGGTTAAAACCCAAACTGAAAATATATATATATATGTGTGTGTGTGTGTGTGTATCCAATGACAGAAGAAACGGACAACCACAAATATATTTATCAAATAATAGGGACGCAATTGTAGGAAAAGCTTTTCCACAGCAATATCAACAACTAATGAGCTAAAATTTATACAGCTGGAATGGGAATAAGAGGGACAAAAGAAAGAAAGGTCTAGAGGAAAAAGAAATTATTTTGAGAGGCTAAAGGGAGAAGTAATACTAAAAGTACAGAATGAAAACTCAGTGAAGACATGGAAAGATTAACATTGTAACAAAAAAAGGAAAGGGCAGGAGGAAGGAATATGGAGTAGGAGAGGGGAACTGTGAAATCTGAGATTTGAAATACAATAGTGACTATCTGAAAAGAGATCGAAGAACTATAACAACGACCTCCTTATCCACAACCTACAAGCAAAAATTGGTAGAACTGGAGAAAGAGTAAGGGCATTTTAAGAACAGGAAAAAGAATGTGAGATGACTAAGGACAATCACAAATGATTTTGAGAGGATGGAGGCAGGAACAATAGTAAGAATAAGGAATAGAACCAAGTTATAGCAACAAAGAAAATAGAGTTTAAGACAAAATATGAAGAGGAAGGAAGGAGAAATATGGAGTAAGAGAAGGGCAAAGCAAAATAAGAGATTTGAAATAAACTGTAATATAAAACCTAGTGACATATTAGGCCCAAACTTGAAGGACAAGAAATGAATGTTAAAGAGCTATGCAGGAGAGAAAATAGCTTCAATTATAAAGAGGACAGAGGGGATAAGGGCCCAAGGAAGTATGTAGCTCATAGTGTCTGGTGAATGGGGCTTTCAGAGCTTTTTCTTCTTTCCTCTGTGGATATGTACCCAGTAGGAGACTCCTGAGCCTGACCTCACTGATCTGCAGAGCCTGTATTCCCACTGGTAGGGGATTGGGCTTGCCTGTCTGTGAGGGGACCTGGCTGACTGCAGCAAATCTCAGGCATTCAGCTCCTGCCTTCCAGCCCCGAGCCTGTTGTTCTTTCGCAGAAGGTTTGTGCCCAAATTTCCACTCTGAACAGCCCCCTGCTTCTGAACCATGCTGTGTCAGGTCTTCAAGTTCCTTCAGTGCGACTCTATCCCTTTGAATTTTTGGTTACCAGAGCCGCTTCACCCGCTGACACACATGTGAGCCCTGGGCCCCTGCCTAGTCTCATGTGTTGCCTCAGCTTCCCTTTTAAAAATTTCTCTGTGGCCCCTAGCTGCAGCACTAATCTTTGGGGGGCCTGTTTTCCATGTGCTTCTACTCCCCAAAAATCACAGTCTTTCACAGGCAGGGCTAGCCACCACCTTTCAGCACCTTTGACCAATTTAGATAAGCTTTCTCTCTGGATCTTTCCCAGATGGCGTTGGGAAGAGCCCCACAGCTATACTATAACACAGGGCAGAGGCACAGTGCTGAACCCACTCTCCTCTCTCCAGAGATCCTCAGCTCACATGGGCCTTCTCCTGCAGTGCTCTTTCTGGAGTCCATGCCTTCTAGGCCTTTACTCTCTGCCCAAATGTCTTCCTGCTCCTGAGTTGATCCAAAGCCACCCTGACTCTGTACAGCCAGAAGTGCTGAGTTGGGCAGCCATAGTGGCTTCCCTTGGAGAGCCCAGGCCATGGGCTCCTGGGTGCCCTGTAGGTAGGCAGGTTCTTGCCCACTGCCATGTACTCTCTGTGCTCTTGTCTGAGAACATGCTCACTCAGAGACTCTCTCACTTACTCTAGCTGGATTCTCCAGTCGACTGCTCTATGTTTTGGCTGTGAGACCAGTCTGGATCTGGGAGCAAGTGGCTGGAGCTACCAGCTACTGTGCTGTCATCTTGGATCTCCCCTCACTGAAATATTTAAATACAGATCTGTTCAGGCCCTTATCTCTGGGTTGCACACATAGGACTAACTAACATGCAGGTTGTGTATATCAGTTCTAAAAAAGTAAGGCCCTTACATTAACACAAAACAAATGCCTTCAAAAGCTCTCATTTTTCAGAATCCAATCATTAAACAAATTCACTTAATTTATAAACAAATTTTAAGAGTCTGATAATGTCAGGGAAAGAGAATAGGCAGAAGAAAAGCAATGGTACTAAACTGGTGGTGGGAAGCTGCTACAGATATTTCTGAGGGAGCAGCTGACCAAAATTCAGTTCCTTGGTATTCTGGACTAGGATGTAAGATATACAGGTTTGTTTGTTTGTTTGTTTGTTTTCATAAATGTGTACAAAAATTCAGAAACCATTGCCTGGAGATTTATCCTGGAACTATCATATCAAGTCATGCTCTTTTTCTTTTTTTGTTCTTTACATTTGGATATGTGAAAGCATGCAAGGGAAGGAAAAGAAGAAGCATGAAGAAACAAATTACTTCACATGTGTGAAATTACAGAACATTCAGAGATCACCTATCCCTTCAGCAGAGAAGGAAACAGGTACACAACAATGACATGAATTACACCGACATTCTATTCACAGAGTTACTAATCCAAGGGGGGTGGTAGCTGGAATAAGGAAGGGGAATTATGATGCAAACCATTGTAACCAGTGACTTATAAAGAAGAAAATATAATCCAAAAAATTTAAATAGATGCAGTCTCCACTTGAAATGTGAAATGTCTTCATTCTTCTAGAACAATAAATGAATGAGTATTAGAGGTAGAAAAACTTACGAAAATGCAAAAAAGCAAAACAAAAGAAAAGAATTGACACATAATAAAGGATTGTTTCCTTTATGTATAAAGAACATCTATAAATCAGTATTTCAAAAATGAATATCCAAAGGGGAAAAATAGACAAAATATATAAACAGGTAATTCCCTAAGATATATAGGAAGGATCAATAGAGTTATGTTAAAATTCACTAGTAATAATGTAGACAAAAATAAACCTAACAGCTGGCATTTATTTAGTAATACCAAATGTGAAGGAAAAAACCTCTCATATTGTTTTTATAGTATAAATTGCTACCACTTTTCTTGAGGTCAATTTGGTAACCTGTATAAAGAGTTTAAACAATGTTCATCTCCTCTTATCACCCAGTAATACCACATGCAGAAATTTATCAAGGATGAACCAATTTAAGAAAATGCATGATCATTTCAGTGTATATTTTAATAGTTAAAAATGAAGAAACTTTAAATGTCTAAGAATAAGGAAAAAATTAAATAAAATCTACAGATATGTACACATGGTCTATTATGCAGCTATTTAAAACCATGCTTATGGAAAATATTTGCTACTAAATAATGCTCATGATGGAATATAACTTAAAAAATTAAAATGATTTCAGTTTCATATGTACAAAAGAGAAAAAAACTGTTAAAAGAGTCATTTATATATGTTGGAATTATAGGTGATATTTTTCTACATTTTAAATAGTTCAGACTATCTTTTAGAACAGTTTTAGAATTACAGAAACCATTACTTTTTATTTTTAAAGGTTTTATTTATTTATTTTTAGAGAGAGGAGAAGGAAAGGAGAAAGAGAGGGAGAGAAACATCAATGTGTGGTTGCACTCCATTCTTGGGACCTGGCCTGCAACCCAGGCTTGTGCCCTGACTGGGAATCGAACTGGCAACACTTTGGTTGGCAGGCCTGTGCTCAATCCACTGAGCTACCCCAGTCAGGGCACTTTTTAACTATTTTTAAAAGTTCTCTAACATAATCATATATTATTTCTATTAAAAAGTGTCCCTCAAGTACTATGAAAGTAGAAAACTTCTGAATGCCAGGAGTTCAAAAGTGAATCTTAAATAAAAGTATGAAGTAAAAGGGCCAAAATTAGAGCTCAATATTTTTAAATTAAAATGACTAATTTTCCTTTTTACAGGAAATGGGAAAATAAACACTAAAACACATTTAAAAAATTTCTGTGAAGGAATTCTCATTTGTATCATTAACAAGTAGAAATCTTAAAAGCTGATGGCGATTATGGTGAATTTAAGACTTTTTTCAACACTTAGGTAATTTTTTTAAAGATTAAATACCTCTTACTCTCATCCATTCTTTGAAACCAGAAGAGAACATAAACAAATGGAACTAACAAGAACCTACACACCCTTTCTGAAAAGTTGTGGACAAAGCCAACCTCACCCAAAAAAAGAAAAAGGAAAGCTCCAACATCATTTTTTGTACAATAGCAGAACTTGAATGTTTCCAAAACAGCTAGTAAGCAATTATATGTATTGTCTTTTGGAAATCTCCAAGAGAAAGGCTATTTACTTTCCCACATACCTATTACAAATCATGGTCATCGGTTATATATGAAGTCTGCCTGAATTTTGTGAAACAGAAGCAGATACTTGGAAAGTAACACATTGCAATAAACCTATGTTTACCCAACCACAAAATCAACTGAAGTTTCCCAAATTGAAAAACAAAACATATGGCTAGAAATAAAAAAAACAAGTAGAGTGAGTGTCTGTTTTATGTCTTCCTCCAGACAGTGAGTTACTTGCAAGGTGGTGGGGGCGGAACTTGAAAACAATTTTTTTAAAAGATGAAGGTACAGAAGAATCTAACAATAATTAGCAACCATAAAATTATCAAGGTTATAACTGCTAACTTTTATTAAGTAGCTATGTATGCTACATGTCATTTCTTTCTTTTGTTATTGTTCTGGTACTTCACTACCATTTTGTCTGGCCAGTTAGGTGATTTAGATGGTTGGCTCTAATTTACTCTCTAATTATTCTAACTTTACAAGAAAACATATTGATGAAATTTCAAGAACAGATTACTTTCTTATTGTTACTATTTTATAGGCTAGCATTTAAACCAAACTTAAGACATCCTATAAAAAGAACACAACAGAAATTATGTTGTCATATAAAATCATTATTATCTTCACAGTATATGCTCCTTCAAAACATTTTGAATAGTCTTCACAGCATATATTTATTGAAACTGATAGATAATTAACATACAAAGACACACATGCTCACACATCCAATCGGGCACCACATATACGAAATCTGTCCAGAAGGTATCTAGCCATGCAATATGAAAAACAGACATTTATTGAAAAAGATATAAGATGCAAGAAACATTGTGCAAAGGGGCAATGACGCCTCAGTCCCCTTCAAAGTAGGCACCTTGGGGCCTCACACAGTTCTCCCAGTTGCCATCAGCTGGCTCGCTGTTTACTGTCAGTTCATTCTTTATCTCTATGTCTCTGGTCATATTTTGCTTGCTTGTGTTGTTGATTAGGTTCCATTATAGGTGAGATCATATGGTATTTGTCTTTCACCACTAGGCTTATTTCACTTAGCATAATGCTCTCTAGTTCCATCCATGCTGTCAAGAAAAGTAGGAGCTGCTTTCTTTCTGCTGTGTAGTATTCCATTGTGTAAATGTATCACAGTTTTTTGATCCACTCATTTACTGATGGACATTTAGGCTGCTTCCGCTATGAACACTGGGGTGCATAGGTTCTTTTGATTTGGTGTTTCAGGATTCTTAAGAGTATAATCCCAACAGTGGAACTGCCAAATCAAAAGGCAGTTCCATTTTTAGTTTTTTTGTGGAAATTCCATACTGTTTTCCACAGTGCTACACTAGTCTGCATTCCCACCAATAATGTACTAGGGTTCCTTTTTCTCTACAACCTTGGCAACACTTGTTTATTGATTTGTTTATTATTACCATTCTGACTGGTGTGAAGTGGTATCTCACTGTGTTTTTAATTTTCATCTCTCTGATGGCTAGTGATTCTGAGCATCCTTTCATATGTCTCTGGGTCCTCTGTATGTCCTCCTTGGAGAAGTGTCTGCTCAGGTTCTTTGCCCTTTGAATAAAAATATTTTCTGAAGTGCTTTAGCACCTGGTGCAGTTGTATTCAAAATCACAACTGTGAAATAACTGTGGCATATCAGAAAGAATCCAATACTTTGGATTCACTTTTAACTAAGCTGCTTTTCAAATATATAACACTGGCCAAGTTATTTAACATCTCTGAGCTTTAGTTTCTATTTATGTGATTCATGGGTAGTAATATTTATACCCCTTCTCACAAAGAGATATTGGAAGAAAAAATTAGATATTTTTGGTAAGCTATAAAAATACTACCTAAGGCAATAATACTATCACCACTGTTAGTCATAGCAAAGTACACAAAAGTATCATTAAAAAGGAAAAAAACTGAAAAACAACTTTTTCAACTTTCTTTCATAAAAGCAACTTTTGTGGGGAAAAAATTTGAAAAGCAACCTTTTAACCATCAAAATGTACTTATTCAAGAGTTTCTTGAGTACTGACTGTGTGCCACCTTGGAAATAACTTCCCAAACATTAATCAGAAATGTAGTCTCCATAAACCTATTACTAAGATCAAAAATCGTAATGGCACTTTGAGGTGTGCACTAAGACAAGTTGGATATATAGTCTCTCAAGTAAATCCTGGCTGGAAATATTAACAAAAGAAATGAAATTTGGTCAACTTCTCCAACCACCTCCCCAATACTTACATCTCTCTGTAACAATCCTAGCAAGCAATAGTCTAGTTCCATTGGTTAGCAATCTACCAGTTTTAAGAGCATCATCTGGGGGAGCTTTTAAAAGTACAGGTTCTGACACTGACTCAGTAAGTCCAGCAAACCACTGGGACGTGTCTGTGCAGTGTGCCTCCCGAGTGACTGAAGTGCAGCCAGAATCTGAGTGCCAATAACGGTGCAGTCACCAGTCCTTTCTGCATATGCCCTGTGCACCAAACTCCAATGGTATTAGGTTGAAATTTACTCCACTTTACTTGTCATCTGAATTCCAATTTTACTCTTGGGACCACATACAACACAAGACTAAACCTTCTTCAGGCTAAACATCTCCAGTTCCTTCAAGTAACCTAAAAAGAATAGTTTTAAACCTGATAACCCTAAGTTGTCCATATCTTTTTTAATTTACATATCATACCCAGAAGAGAACACAAGCATTGTGAGAATACAATAACTCTCTCCTTCATTATGAGTTACAATAATTTCATTAACACAGCTTAAGTGAGCCTTCCAGGCTTCCTAATATTAATGTGTACAATGCCACAGCTTATTTACCAAAACCAAACATGAGCTGTTTTACTTCTGAAATCACATCTTTTTAGACAAATTACTTTTTTTTGTTACTTACTTTTCTGAGTAAGAACACAGACTTTTCCTTCAATCAGCACATAGACTTTTCACTTTTCTTTTGTTTTATTATTTCTTGTAAGTAAAGGCCCCTACATTTTATTTTTTAAGGTTCAGTGCAACATTTCATCAAGCCTTTGACTCAAAGATTCAGGCTCTGAGTCTTGCAAGATGAAATATAACATCCCATACTTAAGATATTGAGCTCTTATGTTAGTTGAGATACTCTGAGTCAAGATCCACTTAGATAACATCCACTATTGCCACTAGATTCATGCCACACACATGTATGTTAAGCAAGATATCTATACTTCCGTCCAATTCCACAAATTCAACGGGCCAAAGCTTAGGGTAATGTAAGCCTCCCTCATGGGTGCATTAAATAACTTCTGATGCATACTATCAATGATTTACAAATTCAACCAATTATCTGTACATCCAGTTACTCTGTTTTTCATGTAAAGATATTAGTCCTTGTCTCACAGAAGTTGAAACACACTGTAGCCCCACACAGTTTATTTTTACTAGTCAAATACATGTTTGCATGTTTTGCTTCTTTAGTTGAAAGGTACAGGGGTAATCCAACCCACAGCCCACAGGCTGCCTGTGGCCCAGGACAGCTATGAATGGAGACCAACACAAAATTGTAAATTTACTTAAAACATTATGGCATTTTTTTGTGATTATGTCACAATGTATGCAGTGTGGCCCAAGACGGCAATTCTTCTTCCAGTGTGGCCCAGAGACACTAAAAGATTGGACACGCCTGGCTATCTGTGCAAAGGAAGGACTCCATCTCCCCAATAACTCTGAAATGCTTAGGAAAAAAACAGAACTCTCTCAACCTAACACTGACGGGCGACTCACTGAAGCAGCTAATGACCATGTGTGAGAACTGGTGCTCACAGGAAATCTGCAGAGAATTCCTGATGAATTCTCACACTGAAATCAGAAGAAATAGCAAGGTGGCATTGGTAGTATTATCCCTTCAGGAAGAAAAGAGAATTCAATTTATCCTCTTGAAATTAGTTACTGGTCTTTATTATTATAAAGCTTAGGTAACAAAATGGCTCAAGATAGCAATTTACTATTGAAATCCCAATTAAAAAAGGATAAGTTAGACATGTGTACCCAAAGATAGCTATTTTCAGCTATATCCATCACTGCCAAAAAAATTTTCTAAACCATTTACTTCCCCTCAAAAGATGTGAATAATTTCCAATTCTGTTTATCTCTCAAAACCAGGCTGTGAAGTCAGTTTTTAAATTGCAAAACTGACCCGACAATGCTTTCAGGAAGGTTGCAAACTCATAGCCTTTTTTATCATTCCAGTGAGATTCTAAAAATGGGAAATCCATCTTTAAAAATCTTTAAGAAAGCATCAGTATGCCGAGAACAAAGCTCTTCCCACTTACCTCATAGTAACTCCGAACAGCGTTGCAAAATGCTTCATCAGCTACTATCTGGGTTTCCCCATTGAGGAAGGCTTGGAACCGTTCTTTCAGTAACTGCAACTGTTGTTTGTTAAGCTATAAGAAAAAGAGAAAATTTTGCCAATTATGAAATGTAATGATTTAAAAAAGTTGTATTTGCTATATGAGCATTAGATATGACACTTAGAAGTAACTTTACGGTACAGAAAAATAAAAACCTAGAAGTCCTACTATTTATAGTTATGGCTCTGCTGTAAAACATTTTCAATTCACTTTCCCATATACTCTTGAATCCTGACATTGCACTGAAATCCAAATTTCTACTCCAGATGGAGTTCCTATGATTATTACCCCAGTTGCTTTGCAGAGGCAGGGAAAAACTAAAATTGGATGAGAAATTAATTTGTGCAAAATTGCCAGCTGTCCCGAACAGAGAGGGCAGAGAACAAGAAATCTTGGAAGTGACTGGACTACCATCAGTCCCGGACAAGAGATAACAGGGAGGAAGACCGCAAAGGACAGGCATTCTGAGAAAGAATCCTCCAGAAAGGACATCTATTGGATGTCAAAAGTTTGGATTCCATGAATAAATAGGTCAATGACTGAGTTGAGATCAATAAAGGAATGATAAGGAGGAGACAAATCCAAAAGAGAACAGAGGTACCACAGGCGAGCAGTGAATGCATCTTTAAGCACTTTGGGGGAAGAGCTGGAAGAGCTGTGAACCGAGGCAACCCGATTTCCTTGGTTTGGGTCTCACTACTGTAATTATTATTGAGGGTGGGTTAGACATGAACTTTGACTTACCAACCATGTCTAGTCATCAACTACAATGAGAATCAGCTACTTAATTTGTAGCGCCCAATACAAAAATGAGAATGAGGAGCCCCTTGTTAAAATGCTAAGAATTTCAGGTCTGCAACAACAGCATTAAACAAAGCCTGGGACCCTTCTGAGCACAGAGTCCTGTGCAACTGCACAGGCTCTTGTCCACGAAGCCAGCCCTGACTACAGGATCCAAACTTCTCTGGAGGGAGGGCACATTAGGTCTTGCAGAAGCATTTTTTTTTAAATGTTTAACTGGAGAAAGGAAAACACAATTTTGCAGATAAAACAAATCCCAAGACATATGGGAACAGGACAGGAGTAATCTCTCCATTTCACTTGATCCTCACCAGAAAATTAAAGAACTCAGTTCAGTCTGGATACTACACAGAGATGTGTAGCATTTGGAAATATACTGAAGATAAAATAATTAAAAGATTAGAAAAACTAAACAAACTGGTATGAGTTGGCTTCAGAAAAATAGGCTGACTTGAAATAAGTTTAAATGAGTTCAAAAAGCCTAGACAGTTTGTAAAGATACTGTCACTGGTAGTAACAGACCAATAAAGAAGTGTCCTGTTTGTACCCCAGTGTGAAAAACCTTTTGCCCTGAGCAGTGAAGAGAGAAGGCCATTCCATTTCTTTACTAAGGTTATGGCCTCCACTCTAGGGAAAGCTAAATCAAGCTGAAATGCAGAAACATCACCATTATATTACATTCTCCATTTCTATAATATGAGGAGAATACAAGCAGGGACCTTTTGTGTGTATGTAAGCAAGATAATTAAGTCCATGACTTTCGCTCTCTAAGCAGGGTCCAAAAAAGGGACCAGATGGAAACAGGACAGCAGCTGCTGAGAGCGAGACAGCTGAGAACACTCCGGGTGCCAAGCCCTGGGAACCACCAAGAATGGCTTCGACCTGCAAACCAAGTGTCCACGCAAAATAATGGAAATGTATGTAGGAATAACAACGAATTGGAAGGGACTTTAACTATCATATGCCCCAATCTGCTTACTTGATAAATAAAATAAATGTTGTTTAAAAACCAGTGGATTTCTTCATTCAATTTTCTTTCAGCAGACTTTATACTCTTTAAATATTCCCCTAAGTCTTTGTAATTTCTAGTTTACCAGTGTATAACTAGCCATTGCATCTATAAGTTACTTTTGGTGATTATGGCATGGAAAATTCATCAGTATAAATCTAGGAAAGGGGATTTGAGCAAACCATCTCCTTAGAAACACCTATGTTGGTGTGGTTACAACATGTGCCAGAGGCACCTGCACAGATATGAGGCTTCAACTTTTTAAAGAATAAAAATTACTGTAGTTATATTAAAGACATAAAATGTCAACAAATATTATAGTGATATGCAAACACCCAATAATGGATACTTTATTAATATAGTAAAGAGGTCTATATTTCCATATAAAGAAGATAGAGAGAAAAAAATGAAATTTAAAATCCAAGCAGTGGGCATAGCTGTCAGAAAGTAGAATTCCTTAAATGTTGTTTGCATGATCAAAATAAGTTATTATACATCAACAGATAGAGACCAATGGAATAGACCCAAGAAATGGATATAAGTATGATCAGACACGTACTATGAAATACCTTTATTAACACCTAAAGTCAGTTGTAAAAGATGGTCTAACCAGTCAATGGTTTTAGAATAACTGAGAAGCAATACAGAAAAAAGTTAAAGTGGAGCATAACACATGCAATTGCAATCCAAATAAAGTAAAAGCTTTTCACACAAAAAATGAAATGGTAAATTACTAAGTGAAAAAAATGGGAGAACTCCTTTAAATTCTGGTATGGAAAAGACCTTTCTAACCATGAATCAAAATCCACATGTCATAAACTTAATTGCATAAACATTAAAAATAAATTTAGCATGGCAAAAAAAATACCATAAATAAAATCATTGGAAAAGACTAGACAGAAAAAAATAGGTACTTAGAATTATATCCTAAAGAGCTAATTTTTAAACTCATGGATCCTAGATATTGGTAAGAATATTACCAATAATCTATCAGAAAAATGGACAAACTGAATACATTCAGAAAAATGACTTGAACTATGAAAGCCTAACTTCACTCATAACCAGTAGCTGCAAATTAAATCTACATGAGAGGGGAAGGATCCTGGGAAGACAGTGGAGGGGAAGCACCAGCAATGTATCTCCAACAAGAGCAGGGGCAGTATCTGTCTGATACAACTAAAGACTTGCGATGTAAAGGGGAAAGCTTAACTAGAATGGCAATTAATTTTGGTCAATTTCAGCTCTTAGCACAGTTGCAGCTACCCATCCTCCACCCCTTAGCCCTATACCAGCCCCCCCAAAAAAGCCAACAACCTAAATTTTCATAAATAGAGAACTAAGTAAATAATATGACATTCAAACAATGGTAACACTATTAGCTCTATTAAAAGAATGAAAAAGTTCTAGTATGTACTGATAAGATCTTCAAATTACCTTGGGGAAGAAAGCTAGTTGTAGAACAGTACACCAAATAAGCCACCCCTAGAAAACAGGCAAAAATCAGAATTTGTATTTGAATTTGCTTCCAAATGCAGAGAGAAACTACGGCGGGGTGGCAGTGGGAACTGGACAGATGGAAAATACAGGTGAAAAAGATTTTTCAACCTATACCACTTTATTTATTTTAGGATTTAAATCACAGGACCCTTTTTATCTATGCAAATTTTAATTTAGACTTCAAATAAGCTATAATAGCAACTTTGCATATCTTTAATCTCAGAATGGTTATAACACATCAAACACAGTTTAAATCTGACCACCCTGCAAGGAGCATGGAAAACAAAATAATGGACTTTTTCAATTTTCCTGTCAGGTAAAAGATTTCAATTTACCTGGATCCCTTCATTAACATTTCAAGTCTGATGATTTCCAAGAAAGGTATATCTTTTTTTTTTTTTTGGAGCGGGGTCGGGGGGCTTTAATGTGAATTTTTTGTTTTAATTAAAACAGATATCCATCAAAGGTGTTGGTCTACCAGGGCAAATGTGTTAGAGCATGGCACAGATGAAACGTAATGCCAGCACCTTACATGAAACTAAACGACAATGTCAGAAACACACCGTGGACAACACACCGTTGTAATTAATGTACTGATCTTTACATAATGCATACCAAGGTCTCTGAGCTCCATTTGAGCCTATTAAACTAAAACACACAAACCTCTTACCTTATTACTTCGCAACAAAGCCAATTCTAATTTGGACAGCTATAAAGAGTTAAAACCTGTTTCCCTATGACTTCCACACAGTCCTAGTTTGATGTTATCTAAGGTAAAACAGACTCTTTCCTTTTTCAACATAGCAGTTCAGAAACTTGAAGACAAGTTCTAGGTTATCTGTGAGCCTTCTCTTTCCCAAATTAAATTTATCCAGTTCCCCCAACATCCTAAGGGTACTTTCCAGTTTGTCCATAAATTAACTATTAGACAGTTAAATAAAACTAAATATAAGAAAGCACTTTGAAAGCCATTACCATTATGCAGATAAAACTCCTAATACAGCAATGTTCTCCCTAAAATATACTGGATAGATTGATCATGATTCTGCAAGGATAGTGTGGCCGACATAGACAAGTGGGAGGGCCATTTCCCACACTGTAAGCTCTCTATGTCTATTAATTCATACTAAGAACAAATGAACTCTTCTTGGCAGTCACACCAACTGACTCATCATGATTATAATCAAGAAAATTTTCTAAAACATTTTTACATGTGCTTCACTAAGACATGTTTCATTTCACTGGATTCATTTGGTCCATTGTTCCAGCTGATTAGAATATTATTTTAAAATTCCAATTCCTTCACTCAATGACCAAAGAGCTCTTCCAGCTTTGTTATATCCACTGACATAATGTGTTTTCCACACTCTCCATTCAGGTCATTATAAAGACCTTCATCAGTTCAGGATTAAAGAAAGCAGGAAACCTGTCATTACATGTATTCATTTAGTTTGACACCATCTATCAATTGACATTTTGGGGGGCATTTGATTTTATTATTATGCAACTAACCTTTTAGTTTTGTCCATATATCATCTTTGTACTAGTACACTTACCAATGAATGATTAAACTATTTTTCAAAAATAAAAATTTAACCAGCAGAAATTATCTAATGAAAATTTTAAGAGCTTTTTTTAATAGATGAAACTAAATTGTAAATGCTTAATTATAACACAAATATCAATGCATGTTTCTAAATACAACCAGGAGACCAGCTTCTAAAAAGAATACTTCAAGTACTAACACTAAAAGCTACATTTTATAAATCTTGGCCAGCAGTGATAATTTATCCATAACAACTGTCCCAGGAAAAACTCAACTTCCAGGGTTCAGAGAGATGTTTTATGTTTTTTAAGTTTTTCTTCTTCTTTTTTAATGTAAAATTAGAGTCTAGCCTTTTCACTTTAAGTCATGATCAACTGCAGACTTATGCCAGAATCTTGACAACAGGAGGAGACCGGCCATTATGCTACTCAGGCTGCAGCTGCCACTCCTGAGTGGAGCCTGCCCTAGCCTGTGGTCCCCTCATCACGTGCCTCACACTCAAGGGGGGTGCTGCACAACACCCAGTGGGTACAGGCACTCTCAGATTCCTCAGCAAAGTGACAGGTGACTAAATGGGTACTGCATCTCCGGAACCGGAGTATAATGTGTTGGTGTGTGCATAAAGAGAGGTAGAAACTCATACTTTTCCCTGCAAGGAGGTAAAAAGAGTTATTCCAGGGGTGGACAGTCTCTGAAATGCACAAAGGCATAGTTTTAGTGTCAGTTCATGAAATGTAGTAAAAAAATATTAACAGGGAAAGACTAAAAGAGACCCAATTTTCTTTCTCTTCCCATCAACACTTTGTCAAAAGATCTACATGAAACCACTGGGGCCAAATCGTGAGTGCCTCCTGTGTTTCTGCAACAATGGGCCTCCCCACACTGCCTATCAGAACAGAGTAACAGAGGGCCCTGACCAAATTGTTATACATTACAAAACCCTTTGGCACACGTTGTTATTAATAGTTTTCCATCCAAATAACTTTTCTTGTCATCTTCTGTAAGCCCAGAATTTGCAATAGTGATTATGCCCATCTGAGACTGCAAACACCACCTTCATTTGACTACGGGCATGGTCAAATGACTAAGTTAAGGACAGTGAGATACAAGCAAAAGTACGCACGACATCTAGAAAACGATATAAGGTACATGAAGCGGATACTTTTTACTCCCCTCTTTTCCTACCTGCTGGAACCTGGTACACGAATTGGAACTATCAACTTGGTCCATGAAGATGGTGGAAGAGAAAGAAAAACAGAGCTGAGACTTCTCCCAGGGCAGAGCAGCCACCGCAACCCTGGACTGCTCCCTTTCAACTCCACTCGGGTGAGAAATAAAACTTCGATGCACAGATCACTCTATTTGGGGTTTATTGTGTCATATGTGACTGAACCAAATCCTAGATACAAATCCCAATGAAACGTCCAAACAGGGAAAAATGCCATAGTGACGGTAAGGTTTATTGTAATAAAGTCTAAAGTAAAATATTCTTTCCATGCGAAAAAACGCCTTATCCAATGAACTTGCCCACTGAACAAGGAACACCAGAGACTAAGTGCCTGAGGTAGACTGAAAATAAAGTTATTTTGGCAGACTGAAATCTCTTGTCCCACAGTATTGAAAGGGAGGATTTAAAAGCCCCAAATCTGCAAATACCACTTTAACATATTGTATAATAAAGGTACAGTTAGTGATGAGTACAAAACAGTACAGTTCCACTGTACTATGGGCAAATGGGCCCGGGCTATGTTGACCCAGCCTAAATGAATTACTGCTGTCCACATTCTCTCACTGACCTACTAGTGGAATGCAAGCCTTGACAGAATTCTGTGCCATCACAGGGCCGTCTTTGGCTGGGGGAGGGGGAGTGCTGCTAGTAATACTGACACTAGGAATGTTAAGTCCATGAATTCCATTAATGTCCCTGCTGCCCTGTGCTGAGCATGTTCCATGCATGTGTCCTTAAACCTCCCTAGTCTCCTATAAAGTTTTAATCCTCATTTTACAAATGAGGAAATTAAGCTCAAAGAAGATAAGCATCTTGACTACCTTCTACTAAGCTCTAAGAAGCAGGGGCAGAATCCGAATCAGTATCCTGATCTAAAGTCCATATTCCTTCCAATAACCGCATTATTTTCTTTTTCCCTCATAGCCATACTTTTTTTTTCTAATAAGAGGTGTTCATCCCTATCTGGTATAGCATATTTAGTTTCAATGTATTTATTTGCCCATTATTTAAACCCCCATCAGAATAAAATCTGCTTTATGATAAGAATTTGATTTTAGCTCACAGCTCTAATCCCATACTAAAATAATGCCTATACACACACATTTTTTAAAGACTGGACAAAGGAACAAAGAAATGTCAGGTGATCACCATAAAACAGTTCCTTACTAGGATGGTCAAGTGTACTACCATGTTCACCTGACCCCACAAATATTTGTTTATCACACAATTGTAAAAATTCAAGATTACTTAAAACTACCACCATGGATAAGAAAACAGCCTATTTCATTAGTTAGCAAGGTTACACATGACTACTGGGGCAGCAGAGTGTGTGATGAAGAGCAAAGACTGGCGAAAGACTTTCTGTCTGTATCCAGGATCCCCCACAATCTGTAGGGACTTCAGGCAGGCCAGTTAACCTCAGTGCCTCGAGTTCCTTATCTAACCAGTGAGGGCAGTAATAACTCATCTAGCAGGGCTACTGTAGTACATGCCATAATAGAAAAAAGTGCTTAACACACTAAATGCATTACAACTGCTAACTATTACTTTAGAAATACATGGTGCTTTCATTTCAGCAATTGCAGCAGCTACAGACAAAAATGAATTTTAAGATGAATGCAGATAAACAATGAACAAGAGACTGCCCGAGCTGTACTGTCCAAGGCAGTTGTCATTAACCAACACAGCTACTGAGCGTTTGAAGTGGGGCTGGTCTGAGCTGACATGTGCTGTAAGTCTAAAGCACATACCAGATTTCAAATACTCTGTATGATACAAAAAAGCATACAAAACATCTCACTAATACTTGCATATTGCTAAATTGTTAAAGAAAGTTTTAGCTATATAGCATAAAATAAATTATTAAAGTGATTTTATCTGTCCTCTCATGTTTTAATATGCTACCAGAAACTTTTAAATTACCTATGTGGCTCACACTATATTTCAATTGGACAGCACTGTTACAGGGGAACACGTGTGATGTCCAGGTGTCCCTTGAAGATACAAATGATCAGGGCCTTGCTCACTTGAAAACCAGGGGCAGCCTCACAGCAGCAGGCCCCACAGTATATAAACTTGTAGCAAGTCCTATGTATGCTATGACTGACTAAAGGAAACATGAACAAATGCCAAAATTCAATACTTAAGTAGTTGCCTTCACTCATTGTCAGACAGTGAAGCAGGTGTCATTCATCCCATGTTATGGAACAGAAAAGAGAGGTTAAGCTACAGAACCAGTTAGGTCATAGAACCAGGACCCTAACCTGATCTCTCGAACCCATGCTCAAGTTTTTTACCCTATCGCTACATGACCCCTTAACCCACTGCCATTTTATTTGATTCTGTCTTCTTCATTCAGCTTAGTCCTGCAAAAGGCAATCAAGTTAAGTGCTGAGTAGTTATTTGAAAGGTCTCTTTCATCTTCCTGAACATGGTGATAGGAAAGAGAAAAAAACCAGCATGTCTTGTTGGTCATTATACCCCAGAAATTTGCTTCAGGATCCTCTTATTTATTGACAGCATCTGTTTCACCCACCACTCTGAAAATGAACTGGATCTACGACAGTAACCTTTAATGGTCCCCATGAATAATGTAAGTTCATAAAAGGCAAATGCAAACCACCCTGGCAGGGTGACTCAGTTGGTTTGAGCATTGTCCTGTGCATCAACAGGTTGCGGGTTCAATTCCCCATCAGGGCACTACCTGGGATGTGGGCTGGATACCCAGTCCCCCAGTCGGGGCGCATATGTAAGCAACCAATGTTTCTCTCTCTCTCTCTCTCTCTCCTCTCTCTCTCTCTCTCTCTCTCTCACACACACACACACACACACACCCTTGGACATCCGAGTTCCTGGCTCTTGGGCCTTCAGACTCAGGCTAAATTATACCATCACCTGCCCTGACTCTAACAGCTTGCAGAAAGCAAAATGTGGACCTCTTTGACCTCCATAACGGCATGAGCCAAGTCCCATAACAAATCTTCTTTTATATTTATATATGTACCCTATTGGCTCTCTTTTTCTAGAGAACTTTAATACACTAATTATCATAAATAATACCAGCCTTAGCAATCTGTTGCAATGAAGTAGTTCAGAGATGACCATGGTAGAGGGTTCAAAAAGAAACAAAAATCTTAGGATCCATTCTGAGAAGTGCTTAGTACAATCAAAGGTCATTCCTTCCCCAATAAGGCTTGACAAGATCAATAAAGCTTCCAAACAAATAAGATTTGAAGGTTTACTACAGCGGAAAAAAGCTGGAATTTGAAGCCATCCAGCACACGCTCTGCCATGTTATGGTCCTGCAAAGTCAGCAGAAGTGTCTCTCAGAAGCCACCAGACACACTTTCTAGTCAGTGCTTTTCTACAGATATTCTACCGGACTACGTATACATATAGACATAGATCATGAGGAATCTGCCCTCTGAAACAATGTGACTTCCCCTTGACTACCCTTAATAAGTGTGTAATTCAATACCTAGTAATAATAGATAATGCTAATTGACCCCATAACTACATAGGAAGCACTTTCTAACCTCTTACAAAGATGATTTTACTCTCTCTATGAGGTGCACTTCTTGTTCCAAGTAGGAGAAATCTAAGATTCAAAGAATTTAAGAAAGTGGTCTAGTTCACCTAATTTGAGGACCACGCCAGGTACACCTGGCTGGCATGCTCTTAGCCACTGGCTACCCTTGGGGTTTCTTCTTGAATTCCCCAAGTCACGTTCTCAATACTCAGGCCAAGACACAGAACCACTGGAGTCTAGGAAAGCCAAGCATGTGGTTTGATCAGCCTGAAGAATTGAGTAAAACCTCCCTTCCTTCCCATTACCTCCAAATCATCCCCCTCTTGCTTGGTCACATCACTTGCAAGGGGCACAGGCACACACTGCTGGTTATCTCTGCCTGGAGTATCCTTTCATCCTTTAGAAC
>PVKM010008058.1:26487-40002 GCA_004027735.1 Carollia perspicillata | reverse complement strand
TGACCCTTGAAATCATGATGCTTAGTGAGAGAAGCCAGACACAAAAGGCCACAGAGTGTGTGATTCCATTTATGTGAAATGCCTAGAACAGGCACATCCACAGAGACAGGAACTACGGTCAGTGGTTATCAGGGGCGGGGGAGGGGGCTGGAGGTGACTGCTAATGAGGACAGTGTTTCTTCTGGGGAGATGGAATGTTCTGAAAACAGTGGTGATTGTTGCAGAACCCTATGAATATACTAAAGACCATGAAATTGTACACTTTAAATGAGTAAACTGTACTGTATGTGAATTATCTCTCAAAATAGCAGTTATTTAAAGGAGAGAGAAATTCTATGTATTGTATTCCAGAGAGCTATCCAATGTCCAAACTCTTTTGCTATCTAGGAACTCAGTTATATTGACTTGCTTTAACTTAGAAGTTGACTGATAAAGGATAGACAGTAAAGATTTTAAGGTATACGGGCCAAGATGGAGGCATAGATGGAAACACTGTGCCTCCTCGCACAACCAAAATTAAAGACAACAAATATTTACAAACAATAACACAACCAAAACAGAAAATTGAACTGCGGAAGTCCGACAACCATTCAACCAGACTGGTAAGAGGGGTGGATTCGTCAGCCGGTGGAGAGGGAACGCAGCAGGAAAAGGCAGGGGCTGCTGGACCTGGAGCATAGGCCGTGCCTGCGCCCTATTCATAGACCCCAGACGCAGGGAGGAAACAGGCAGGGCAGTTGGCCATTGGCGGTCAAACATTCGAGAGCAGATAAACTAGTCAAGAACTGGCAGTGAGACGGACCGCACAGCCCAGGGCCCCAGCGACAGGAAATAAAGCCTAAAAACACCGAACTGAAAAGGTGCCAGGAGAGACTCCCAGCCTCACAGGAGAGGTCGTTGGGGAGACTCGCAGGATCCTGGAGCGTGCATAGGCCCACCCAACTGGGAACCAGCACCAGGGGGGCCCAGTTTGATTATGGGAGGCAGCAGAGGGGACGCAAATCCAAGAGAGCATAGAACAGGCACCATTGTTCCCTCTCTGACTCTGCCCCCACAGACAGTGATACTACCCAGCAACTGGGTTGCCCCGCCCTGGTGAACACCTAAGGCTCCGCCCCTCATACGTAACAGGTGCCACTTGACCAAATATGACTCAAACAGAACAGCTCAAAGCCCCAGAGCCAATACTTTTAAGCGACCAAGAGATAGCCAACCTATCAGATGCACAGTTCAAAACACTGGTGATCAGGATGCTCACAGAATTGGTTGATTTTGGTTGCAAATTAGATGAACAAATGAAGGCTACCGTAAGTGAAATGAAGGAAAATGCACAGGGAACCAATAGTGATGGGAAAAAAATGGACTCAAATCAATGAAATGGACCAGAAGGAAGAAAGAAATATCCCATCAGAAAAGAATGAAGAAACAAGAATTCGAAAAAAATGAGGAGAGGTTTAGGGACCTCCAGGACATCTTTAAACATTCCAACATCCGAATTATAGGGGTACCAGAGGGAAGAGGAAGAGCAACAAGTGGAAAACTTATTTGAACAAATAATAAAGGAGAACTTCCCCAATCTGGCAAAGGAAATAGACTTCCAGGAAATCCAGGAAGCTCAGAGAGTCCCAAAGAAGGTGGACCCAAGGAGGAACACACCAAGGCACATCATAGTTACATTAGCTAAGATTAAAATGAAGGAGAGAAGTCTAGAAGCAGCAAGAGATAAGAGGACAGTTACCTACAACCAGTTACCTACAACTCTGATGGAGTTCCCATCAGACTGTCAGCTGATTTCTCAAAAGAGACCTTATAGGCAAGAAGGGGCTGGAAAGAAGTATTCCGAGTCATGAAAGGCAAGGACCTACATTCAAGATTACTCTATCCAGCAAAGCTTTCATTTAGAATGGAAGGGCAGATAAAGCACTTCTCAGATAAGGTCAAGTTCAAGGAGTTCATCATCACCAAGCCCTTATTATATGTTAAAGGGACTTACCTAAGAAAAAGAAGATAAAAAATATGAACAGTGAAAAGACAGCAAACTCACAGTTATTAACAACCACACCTAAAACAATAGCAGACTAAATGGACACCTAAAACAGGAGCGGAGCCACAGAAATGGAGATCACGTGGAAGGTTAGCAACAGGGGAGTGGGAGGAGGTGGAGGAAGAGGTCAGAGAATAAGTAGCATAGATGGTGGGGAGAAAATAGACAGGGAGAGGGCAAGAGTAGTGTGGGAAATGTAGAAGTTAAAGAACTTATAACACATGGTCTTGAACTAAAGGTGGGGAGTGTGGGTGGGAGGGGGTGTGCAGAGTGGAGGGGAATGAAGGGGGGAAATGAGACAACTGTAATGGCATAATCAATAAAATATATTTTAAAAATGTAAAAAATAAAATAAAATAAATACACACACATACACGCACATACAAAAAGATTTTAAGGTATACGGGCCACATGGTCTCTGTTATTATCCCTGTATGTTCTTACAACCCTTTAAAAAAGTTAACTGTGGCTCAGTGGATTGGGTGCTGGCCTGTAATCCAAAAGGTCACAGGTTCGATTCCAGGTCAGGGCACATGCCTGCGTTGCGGGCTGGGTCCCCAGTTTGGGGCATGTGAGAGGCAATCGATGTTTGTCTCATACATGGATCTTTCTCTCCCTCTCTTTCTCCTTCCCTTCCCCTCTCTGTAAGAGTAAATCTTTAAAAAAAGTTAAAAAAGCATTCCAGGCTCATGGATGGGCTATCATGGACGGGCTACACTACACTGAGCTTGGGATAAGTGTGACCCACAGGGCATAGTTTGCTGAGCCCACTTCGAGAGGTTATATGGACGTGCACCTAAATGGAGAGATCAAGTCCAAGACAGAAAGCACAAGTTCCAGGCAGGAAATTTGAACAAGGGCCCACCAGAGGTCAAGGAAAAACAGACATCTCTCTGTTACAGCAAGAGCACGTAGGTGGAGATGGGCCTTGGGGAGAGGAAGGATCTCTGAGGTTGGTGGCAGCAGAGGAGGGACAGGACAGGACAGGACAGTGAAGAACTTATGAGTGAGGTGCATCTCTGCCAAGCCAGCGGGGCTTTCAGAGAAGCCAAGGCAGTGGGGAGGACCAACTGGGTTTTCCAAGGAGGCGGACCTACCTATGGTGTGAGGGCTGCCTGCAGCTGGCAAGCATCTAAGCCACTGTCCTTACCAGCATCAAGGAACAAAAGTGCCCACAGTGGGCCATTGCACACATGCTCTGCACACTATCAGGTGGTCAGAAGGTGGATGAAGTTCAAGGTGGGCAGATGGTGACCCCTCTACAGATGTCCCTGTCCTAATCCACAGAATCTGTGAATATGTCCTCATGGGGCAAAAGGGAATTTGCAGGTGGACTTGATGCCCCTGAAACGGGGATGATCCTGATTACGAGTGGGGCCCAGTGTCCTCGCAGGGTCCTCATAAGAGGAGGCAGGATGGTCAGAGTCAGCGGGATGGAAAAGGCAGCACTGCTGGCTGTGAGGATGGAGGAAGGGGCCACCAGCCAGGGATGTGGAGCCACTAGAAGCTGGAAAAGGCCGGAAACAATTCTCCCTGCAGCCCCCACAGGAACCAGCCCTGCAGATCCATTTCCACTCCTGATTACCAAACCTTTAAGATAATTTAACAGGTATTCGTCTGAGCCACTAAATTGTAGTAATTTGTTACAGCAGCAACAGGAAGCTCCAATACTAACCCAAAAGCCAAGGGCACAGGTCAGATGAGACAGGTAAAGTGTCCCTGATTAGGTCATGCCCCGCCCCCGAATCCACCACAACAGTCCCCTAGCTACCTACGCTCCTGCCTCCACCTGAAATGCCTTCCCCCTCCCCACTACCAACATCCAAGCTCATTCTTCCAGGCCCACATTCCATCCCACAGTGATACACTGATGATAATGACAGCAAATGCCAAATATTCACCACATACATGGGATGCTGGGCTAACCACTGGACATGTGGCCTAATTTTCAAATACAAAGGTGTTTTTTTTATTCCAAGCTGAACTAACAATAAAGACAACAAAGACAGCTCATAGGAACAGGTAAAAAGACGCTGCTATGGCATCTTAAAAAAAAAAACCCAGCCCTGGCTGGTGTGGCTCAGTGGACTGAGTGCCAGCCTGCAAACCAAAGGGTTGCTGGTTCGATTCCCGGTCAGGAAATATGCCTGGACCCTAGTTGGGGGCACGTGAGAGGCAACCAGTCAATGTTTCTCTCACACATCCACATTTCTTTCCTTCTTTCTCCCTCCCTCCCCCTTTCTAAAAGTAAATAAGTAAATAAACAAATAACTAAATAAGAGCCATGGTGGTATGGCTCAGTGGATTGAGCTCTGGATCTGTGAACGGAAAAGTCACTGGTTCCATTCCTGGTCAGGGCACTTGGCTGGGTTGAGGGCAAGGTCTCCAGTTGGGGGTGTGAAAGAGGCAACCGACAGACGCACTTCGCACACATCGATGTTTCTCTCTTTCTCCCTCCCTTCCCATTCTCTAGAAATAAATAAATAAAATCTTTAAAAAAAAAGAAAGAAAAAAAAAAGAGCCCTGGCTGGTGTGGCTCAGTGGATTGAGTGTTGGCCTATGAAAGGGTCGCCAGTTCGATTCCCAGTCTGGGCACACGCCTGGGTCGTGGGCCAGTCCCCAGTAGGGGGCGCATGAGAGGCAACCACACAGTGATGTTCTCTCCTTCTCTTGTTCCTTCCCTTCCCCTTTCTCTAAAAATAAATAAATAAAATGTTTTTTTTTTTTTAAAAGAAGAAGAGATTAGGAAACAGACACACACAGGGAAAAGATAGCCATGTGCAAGGTAAGAGGATAGACCTCAAAGGGGAGCAACCCTGATGATACCTTGATCTCAGGCTTCCAGCCTCCAGAACTGGGGAACGATAAATCTCTGTTATTTCAGCCACCCAGTCTGTGGCACTTTGCATAGCAGCCTGAGCTGACTAACACAGATGCACACAGCACTGCATGACCTGGATGCCAGGGTAGAAGTCTACACACTCGTCAGTGCACAAATTGATTTATTTCCTGAGACGATTTGATGTGAACTTGAGTTAGAAAGAAAGAACCCCCTCACATTCAAGAAACTCCCTCCTCGTTTATTAAGCCCCATGACTCCTGGGACAGGAAAATGTGGGCCTGCTTTACTCACAGTCCCTCTCACCTCAGTGATTCCCACAGCTAATTCCCTGAAGACAGTCAATAACTAGACTCAGGAAAGACAGATCTGCCCAAAACTGAATTCCAGTGCCATGCCATTCCTGCCTCTGAAACAGAGAGCTTATTATAGTGACCAACTTCAGAGTCAGGAAGTGAACACCTGAAGGAGGCTGGTGTTCGGGGCATAAGGACACACTCACTTCCCAACACACAAGGTCTATCTTCATCTGGACGTCTAATGGGTCCATTACCAGGACCTCGGGTAGAGGTGGCTGCCGGACAGGTGGAAGCCAGACACCCACCTCTGGTTCCAGCATACCTGGGCTCTGGAGCCAGTGAGGCTTGGTCTCAAGATCTGAATCCTGCTTGGCCACTTACAGTCTGTGTGGCAGCCCTGGCACATGTGGCTCAGTTGGTGGGAGCACTGTCCTGTACACCGGGTTCAATTCCTGGTCACAGCACATACCTAGGTTGCAGGTTCAATCCCTGGTCAGGGTGCGTGTGAGAGGCAACCAATCGATGTGCCTCTCTCTCCCTTCCCCTCTCTCTAAAATAATAAACATAGTCTGTGTGGCCTTGGGCAAGCTGCTTCCCTTCTCTGCCTCAGTTTCTTTATCCAAAATGGGGATAATAATGGCAGCTGACTTGTAGGTGCTTTAGTAGATGAATGGAAGTAACATAAAGACACTCTAGCCCTGGTTGGTGTGGCTCAGTGGATTGAACACTTTCCTGCAAAACAAAGGGTCACCAGTTCGATTTCCCAGTCACGGCATAAGCCTTGGTTGCAGCATAGGTCCTCAGTAAGGGGGTGTGGGAGAGGCAACCCACACATTGATGTTTCTCTCTTTCTCCCTCCCTTCCCCTCTGTCTAAAAATAAAAATAAATAAATAAAATCTTTTTTAAAAAACTTAAGAAAAAAAAAACAACACTGTAGAATGCAGATGTCCAAAGAACATGTATAATTTATACAAATTACAATGCAATATGCACAGTGTTCTATGACATTAATCCTTCACTTCATGTATCTCTGAGAATGTTCCAGACCATACACAGAGCGGTGCTGTCCAAGGTAGCAGTCACTGAACACGACAGCTCTCAGGCTTGTCTTAACTGAGATGTGCTGTGAGTACAGTACACACCAGATTTCAAAGACCTCATATTTGAAACAGTGTTGAAATATTTCACTAATAATTTTATAGTGATTACAAACAAAATGATAATAGTTCATCTATTAATAGTTCATCTACCAGGTTAAATCAAATATATCATTAAAATTGACACAGCTTTTAAAATTTCAATAAATTTCCTATGTAGCTCACATTATACAAGTCGCCTGGTTGCCTGGCAGTTTTAACAGCTGCATAATATTCCACACACGGATGCAGGGTGCTGTACTGACCACTGAAGAGGCTTCCCATCTTTTGCTTAAAATTTTTTTAAACTCCTGGCTGGTGAGGCTCAGTGGATTGAATGAGGGCCTGTGAACCAAAGGGTCACCAGTTTGAGTCCCAGAAAGGACACATGCCTGGGTTGCCAGCCAGGTCCCTAGTAGGGGATGTGTGAAAGGCAACCACACCCTGATGTTTTTCTCCCTTTCTTTCTCCCTCCCTTCCCCTCTCTCTAAAAATAAATAAAATCTTTCAAATAAATAAGTAAATAAAATATTTTAAAAGAACTTTTTAAACTATTTTTTCCTGATCACTTTCTTAAAAGATTTTTTTTTTAGAAGAGAAGGGAGGGAGAGAGGGAGAGAAATATCATGTGTAAGAGAATCATGGATCTGTTGCCTCTTGCACACCTCCCACTGGGGACCTGGCTCAAAACTCAGGCATGTGCCCTGAGCGGGAATCAAACTGGAGACCTTTCAATTCACAGGACCACACTCAACCCACTGAGCCATACAAGCCACAACAAACTATTTTTTTTAATTGATTGATTTTTTGAGAGAGAGAGAAACATCAATTCATTGTTCCACTTATTTACACATTCATTGGTTGCTTCTTGTATGTGCACTGACTGAAGACTGAACATCCAACCTTGCTTGGCATGTTGGGAAGAAGCTCTAACCAACTGAGCTACCCAGCCAAGGCCACTCATATAAACTCTTCATTGCAACCATCTCTGCTCCTAGGTCATTGGTCCACGTGTGTATGTATTGCCAGTGAATTAATTCCTAACAGTGGAATTGGTGAGTTCAAGGTAATATACATAAGACATTTTGCTGATTTTTGCCAAACTACCCTCAGCAAGAGAGCCTCATACATTTTCAACAATAACGTTGAGATTTAGGAGTAGGGGCGAGCCTGCATTCACTACCATTCTAAACAGGAAATTCCTGAAGGAGAGACTTCAGAATCCCAAAGGAGCCTAAAACACTCTCTCAGCAAAGGCCTGATGCAGGGCTCAGTTATTTACATTCCCTTCTGGTGACATCATGGAGCCTAGCCAGCAACAAACTCACCAAATAAGGTTTCAGGCTCCACACACACACAAAAAAAGATGGTGCATGGTTGGCCTGGTCTGGGGCGGGTGGGAGAACAAGTTAAGGGGAGAGTCCAAGGCCCAGCCAGGCAGGCAATCAGCTGCCAGGCTGGCAAGGGAAACCTCCCCTCTTCCCATAAGAATGCTATACAATTGGCAGGAATGTGGGCCCAGACAGGAGGCCTTCCCTGGAAATGTCAAGAGCTGGGGAGATTCAAGTGCTTCTCATAAGAAAGGATAAAAGGGAGCAGACCTTCACCAACAAAACTGGCTAATATCTATAAATGCCAGACACTGTGTTAGGTGCCATATGTGCTCAACTATGTTTCTCCCCAAAGGAAATGCACAAAGGATGTCACAGCATGAACTCTCAGCTGGGATGTCCCATTCCAAAACCCAAACTCATTCCACCAGCACATACTCTGACTCACTCCTTCTTGCATAGTACGATAAAGAACAGGAGGGGAAACACTTGAAGTGGCTTGCTCCCACCCTGGAGCCTTGTCACAGGGTCTTGCTCACCTGCCCAACTCCTCCCCCATCTCATAATGGTCTTCCACGTCTTCCTGCCTGAATGTGGACATGGTGGCCGTCTGCCTTCCAGCACCTTCTGCTCCAGTGAAAGCTCAGTCACTGCAGCCTGGGGACAGGACCTCAGGAAGTCCCCTTCCAGGGACCCTGGAAGACACAGGGTAATAGGGAAGAAAGAGTGAGATGATAGCCATTATTCCTAGTAAACAACGCAAATTGCTCACCAAAAATAGGTTTCCCATCACTCCAAGCTGAAATTCCATGGTCCTTGGGAAGAGCACTAGCATTCAGCAGTTCCAGTACTTTCATGTCTCATTTCATTTACACACCAAACAACCCAAAGGTCGGAGTTAGCCCCACTATGCTACCTTGCCCCCATAACTCCCACCAGCCTCCACACATCTGGGGCCTCACACATTGCCCCAGTTTTTCTCTGCCTTTCCCTCCTAGCTTCTCCCAGAACCCCCCACATTCCTGAAAGTTCCCCCACATACTTCACACCCCCAAACTCCAAAGTCCCTCATTCTCTGTCCAACTCCCTAGTTCTAGCCTCAACACACTTCCGACTCCCTGCCCATCTTCGCCTTTACCCATTCCCCTCACACCTGAACCAGTCTCTTAAGACCCTCCTTAGCGGTGTGCTCCCTCCAATCTTGAAGTTCCCAAGAACTGGACAATGGCTTCCAAGCTCTTGCAAGCCCCTTACCCATTCTTACCTACCCCTGACTTCCACCGTCCCAGAAAGACTAACCCTCTTCCCTCCTCTCAAGGGTCCCCCGCCCCCGTCTCCCTCATCCCAAACGGGTCTCCATAAAGGGCTAATCTGTCTTCTACATTGTCCTTCGCCCCCAACCTTCGCACAACCTCCAAGGCAGACTCCGATAGGCCCCTTCACAGACCCTCGTAATGTCCCCGCTCAGGCGTCCCGGTGCCGGCCACGCCCATCGCAGGCCAGGGCCCAACCCTTCTCCTGCTGGGTCATGCCAAGGGTCCCCAAACTATCTCCCAGATTCCCCCAAGCATCCCCACCCGCCACTGACACACACACACACACACACACACACCCGCCGACCTCGAACAGAACACACTCTCCACTACCCACAGCACCGCGCCACGGCTGTCCCTCCGCCGGGCTGACCTGCGGTGACGTCACCGCGTCCGACAGTTCCCTCCCATGGAAGGAGGAGTCTACAGCCCATTGGTCAGCGCACCTACCGCTCATGACGCCCCTCCCTCTGCCGTCTACCGTGCCTAGACCCTATGACGTTCGGCCTTCCGCATCCGCTGCCGCTTCGCCATTGGCCTACAGGCTCACCCTCATGTTGCAGGTGATTGGTTACAATGGACGCCAGTCAAACTTACGCTCTCTTCTGACCGGGATCCTGAAGCTGGGAGGCGGGATGCTGAAGTCCTGCATCCTTCTTCCTGCCGTTCTCAGGTGCCAAGTACACGAATCTAAGGCCCTAGCTCCGGACCATGGGGCTGCTTTAGTTCCTAAGCGGCTGTAAAATGTTACCCACATTCCAAATACATAAATAAAAACATATATGAGGTCAGTCAAGTGCTGCCTCTTATGCTTGAGGATCCTTCTGTAACTCCTGTTTGTCTCAAAATACATGATAAAAAATAGCTAGCATTTACTGTGAGCCTTAGTATGTACCAATCAGCAACCTGAGAAGATAAAATATATTAAAATTTCCCCTGTCCTACAGATGGGAAAACTGATACCCAGAGAAATAACCCACCCAAAATCACATAGGCAGTAAATGGCATAGCTGAAGTTCATTCCCAGATAGACCCAAAGCCAATGCTGAACCACCTCAGACACCATCACACACAAGATCCTGTGTCTTTTGACCTTGGCCGACTGCCCTAACATTTTGCCATTCTCCCTTGTCCACTCCACTCTAACTCTATTTGTCTTCTGGCCTCAAACATTTCATGCCTACCCCAGGTCTTGGCATGAGCCGTTTCTTATGCCTGGAGATCACCTTCCTCCACTTGTCTGACTTCTCTGCACACAGCTAAGGCAGCACCTTCTCCCACACCCAGTTTCCCCCTATTATTACATCTTCCATTCATACAGCACATTATTACAATTAATGAACCAGTATTGACACATTTTTATTAGGCAAAGTCCACGTTTATTCAGATTCCTGGTTTTCCCTGCCTATTTCTGTCCCAGGATTCCACATGATATTAGTTGTCACATGTCCTTAGGTTCCTCTTGGCTGACAGTTTTCTCACTTCCCCATTTTTGATGACTTCGACAATTTTGAAGATTGGTCAGGTATTTTGTAGACTGTCCCTCAATTGGGATGTCTGATGTTTTTCTCATGAGACTGGAGTGATGGGTTTTAGAAGACCACAGGTAAAGTACCTCTTTCATCACATCATATCCAGGGTCCATACTGTAAAATTGGCTTATCACTGTTGATGTTGAACTTGGTCACCGGGCTCTAGATGTCTTTGTCAGATTTCTACACCGTAAAATTACTTTATTCACCCTCCCCTTCCACACAGTTTTCTTTGGGAAGAGTTATCTATGCACAGCCCACACTTAATAAGGAGATGGAACATCCCTTTTACTGAAAAAACTGACAAATTGTGGTGATGCAAACTTGTGTTATTTGGCAGGGATTTTCTTAAAAATGAACTGAGCCTTGGCTGGGTGGCTCAGTTGGTTGAAGCGTAGTCTTGTACACCAAAAGGTTGTGGGTTTGATTCCCAGTCAGGGCACATATCTAGGCGGGGCAGGTTCCATCTTCAGTAGAGGTGCATGTGGGAGAGACTGATTGATGTTTCTCACTCTTATCTCTCCCCCCCTCTCAAAAAAAGAAAAAGATCAGTAAAACATATTCTTGGGTGAGGGTTTAAAAAACAAAAACTGCTTTAAAAAAATAAAATGAGCCTGTCACTTCAAGGATAACAACTGACAGTACTGTTTGCCAATGACAAAATTTGAGCTTTCAAGCAAAATATTAAAAATTTCAAAACCTTCCCTGGCTGGAGTGGCTCAGTGGATTGAGTGCCAGCTGCGAACCAAAGGGTCACTGGTTTGATTTCCAGTCAGGGCACATGCCTGGGTTGCAGGCCAGGTCCCCAGTTGGAGGTATGTGAAAGGCAAGAGATCATAATTCTCTAAATACATTGATGTTTCTCTCACTCTTTCTCCCTCCTTTCTCCACTCTAAAAATAAAATTAAAAAAAAAAAGTTTTTTCGAAAACCTGCTTAAGCTTCCTGATACTTCAACACTTTTCTGGTTGAACTGTTACTAACAAATGTGACTTTTCAACAGTTGTCTAATGGAATGTGTCAGACATCTTAAGCAGCTGCAAACTTGGTTAACCAGTTTCCAAATAGTGGACACTTGATATTACAAAATTGTGCATGGGGAAAAGACTCAGAGTGCATGGGGAAAAGACTCAGAGTACAAGACAAACCAGTGGAGTTTTAATTTAACAGTATGAAAGCTCATTAATATGGTTTCAGATATCCCATCGTAATTAATCTTTAAGAAACTACCACTTGTTGCCCTAGCTGCTGTGGCCTAGTCGATTGAGTGCTGATCTGTGAACCAAAGGATTGCTGGTTCAATTCCCAGACAGGACACATGCCTGGGTTGTGGGCCAGATCCCCAGTTAAGGGTGCACAAGAGGCAACCACACACTGATGTTTCTCCCCCTATTTCTCCCTCCTTTACCTCTAAAAATAAATTAGATTTTATTTATTTATTATATTATATATTATATATATTATATTATATATTATATTTATTTATTATAAAGATTTAAAATCTTTAAAGATTTTATTTATTTAGAAAGGAGGGAGAGAAATATCAATGTACGGTTGCCTTTCGTGCATCCCCTGCTGGGAACCGGCCTGCAACCCAGGCATGTGCCCTGACTGGAAATCGAACCGTGATCCTTTGGTTCGCAAGTCCATGCTCAATCCACTGAGCTACACCAGCCAGGGCTGTAAAAACAAATTTTTAAAAAAGAAAAAAAATAAACTATCTCTTGTTGAGTTTTGGCGTTGTATCAAAGAATATCCACGATAATTTGAAAATTATTATTGAAACATTTCTGCCTTTTAAAGTATGGGATAACTGAGGGTAGGTTCTCTCCTTATAATTCAGCCAACTCACAGGGGAAGATTTGATACAGAAGCAGATGAGACTCCAGGTATCT
The DNA here is from genome assembly GCA_004027735.1 of Carollia perspicillata. Classification (NCBI taxonomy): domain Eukaryota; kingdom Metazoa; phylum Chordata; class Mammalia; order Chiroptera; family Phyllostomidae; genus Carollia; species Carollia perspicillata. Next base: position 27,613 of record PVKM010008058.1, on the reverse strand, counting down.
TCTAAGCTGTGCATTTCACACTTGCAAAAATGTAGAACAATGTTACTCTCACTGCATTTGTTTAAAAAATAGGTTTCTGCCGCCCAAAAGTGTTAACATGTAATGGGATTATCATATTTAAAACAATTACTATTTTTAAGTTTCTCAATTTTAATTTCCAAGTACGGTAAGTATCAGTAGATATACCCACTTGAACAAAAGCTCTTTGGGGTCCCCAGTGTTTTGAGTATAATGATCCTGACACCAAGAAAGTTGAAAACTGCTGACTTATAGTAGCCACAAAATAACACAATTAAAGCCAGTAAGTAAAATGCAACAAATATAGGTAGAAAGCAGTACACACACACAATAACAGAACAATGCTTGGGTGTCGTTACACAAGACAAAATGAAGCTACCAGGTGTCAGCTCCTATGAATAGAATCACTGTGAATGTGGCGGCTATAAAAACCCTTCAGCATAAAGGGGCTGTAATAATGATCCACATTTAAGTGGCACTGCCACCAGTTAATTTAGAACGGGTTAAAAATTCTAACCCAAATGCAGTTCAAACTTCTCTCAACTTAGTCACATCCCTGGCAAAATGACGACTCAAAATGTGCAAAATAAAATGCAACGTGGTATCTTGGATTGGATCCTGAAACACAAAAGGACAATAGCGGAAAAACCAAGTAACTGTCATTTAATAGTAATGTACCAATGTTTATGAGGTCTGACAACTGCAGTGGTTACGTAAAGATGTTATCTAACATCTTTGCAGCTTTCCTGTAGGTATCAAATTATCCAAAAGTGTATTTTACAGTGTTAAGCAACAGGTGATAATGGCAAAAAAGTCACCGACACCAATGATCTCGTGGGACTTTTTAAGGATGCCAGGGGTCCAGAGGCTGCACAATTCTGGGCCTGGGAGGGCTGTTTCACACCTTCTCGACATCCAATACATCTGGTTCGTGCCTTGTAAATGCTGGTGGGTCTCCTGTTGTTTTTTGACAACTCAGAATGCCCACCAAGGGGCACCATCACTGTTTTAGACTGTTTTAACAATATACTTAGGGTGTTCTAACCCAAGAAGATTTATAAATTCTAATTAGATCTTAGTCTGGAATTAAATGTTTTAAAGTTAAAAA
>PVKM010008058.1:0-26387 GCA_004027735.1 Carollia perspicillata | reverse complement strand
CGGTCAGGGGACATACAATAATCAACCAATGAATGCATAAATAAGTGGAACTGCCCTGACCCATGTGGCTCAGTTGAGTGGGTATTATCCAACAAAGCAAAGGGTCATCAGTTTGATTCCGGGTCAGGGAACAAGTCTGGGTTGTGGGTTTTGGTCCTTGGCTGGGGCGTGTGCAGGAGGCAACAGATGTTTCTCTCCCTCTTCCTCCCTTCCCCTAAAAATACAATCTTTAAAAAATTGAAACAACGAATCTGTTTCTCTAAAATCAATGAACAGCCCTGGCTGGCATAGCTCAGTGGATTGAGCGCGGGCCTGTGAATCAAAAGGCTGCCGGTTCGATTCCCAGAGTAGGGCACATGCCTGGGTTGCAGGCCAGGTCCCCAGTAAGGGGGTGTGTGAAAGGCAACCACACATTGATGTTTCTCTCCCTCTTTCTCTATTCTTTCCCCTCTCTAAAATTAAATAAATAAAATCTTAAAAAAAATAAAATCAATGAACAAAAATTTTTTAAATTTTAGTTCCTTGGCTGCACTGGTCCCATTTCAATCGCTCTCTAGCCACGTGGCCAGCAGCTCACCCTTCTGCAGAGTGGACAGGTGAGACTGGTCCACCATCACAGCAGTTAAATTCCATTAGAAGGCCTTGGGTGGTCTGACATTCAAACTGACACTTCAGTTAAATCTTTTTAAAGACTTCTACTTATTTTTAGAGAGACAGGAAAGGAAATATAGACATGCAAGAGAAACATTGACTAATTGCCTCTCGCATGTGCCCTACTGGGGACCTGAGCAGCCCAGACATGTGCCCTGACCAGAATTGAACCAGCAACCTTTCAGTTCACATGCCAGCGCTCAATCCACTAACCCTTACCCGCCAGGGATAAGGTTAAGCTTTCTTTAAAAAACTTTTACTTACTGATTTTAGATAGAGGAGAAAGGGAGAGAAACATCAATTTTTGGTTCCAATTCTGCACTCGCTGGTTGCTTCCTGCATGCAGCCCAACAGGGGACTGAACCCACAATGTCAGTATATCAGGACAGCACTTGAAACAACTTAGCTATCTGGCCAGGGCTGTTAACTTTTTGTATCAGATTATTACCTTTGGCCATGTGTAAGCCCATCCCAGCCTGAGTAAACTGAAAAGGACACACAGTCACCACCATAATCAAATTTATTATTCCAATGGCACTAATACAGCTGGAGGTGCTCATGGTGACATTGCACAAGATTTCCTGCCTTCTAGCTTCTGTCCAAACAGAAATGTCTACCTGCTTGCTCCTTCCCCCTTTCTGGGGGAAAATCCACTACGGGCCATTTACCCAAATAAACCTCTTAATGCGTTTAGTTCTTTTTGGACATTTGAGTTTCCCTCAGAAATGGAAAAAAATAAAAGTGTTGAATGTCCCATCCCACCTCCCCCACCAGCCAAATAAGTCCCTGTGGCCAGGGCATTTCTGTTGCCTCTGATATCTTGAAATAAATATTGAACAAAACAGCATCAAGTGTTCATGTTGAGTGATGGCATGAAGTGGCCCCAGAACCTGCCAGGTGAGCAGCCAGCCCTGTGTCTGGACAGTCTTGAGGTGCTGGAGAATGAGGGCTTGTCGTGGTTGATCGTGAGCCAGTGTGGGGGGTGGCACCTGGGTGGCAGGCTGCAGGGAGGGCAACCTACAATTTGTCCAGGAAGTTGTCCAGGGCCGGGATGCCTTCCTTCAGACCTTTGCGCTTGCGTGTCTCGGCCACCACCTGGCTAGGGCGGCTAGTGTTGTCAAAGGGGTCCCCGGGCAGGATCTGCCAGTGGTCAAACACACACTGTGGGAAGGCCTGGCCGCCTGTGTTGGATCTCAGGTCAGCGGTGAAGCCTGTGAGGAGAAGCAGGTACAGGGCTCACTGGGCAGCCTGGCTTGGTGCCTTGGCCAATCCCTCAAGTGGGGTCACTCAAATACACCAGAAATCAGAATCCAGACAACCCAGACACCGATCAGATGTTAAACCACCAACCCAGCTCCTCACCCCAGCCTTAGCGTGTGAAGCAATACTGCCCCAGCTAAGTCTCCACCTGCTCACCCTCAGGATGAGCCTGACCTACTTACTTCTCTTCCAGCCTCTATCTTAAAGAGCTCATTGAGTCACACACCTGAGATCTTACTTCCCCCCAAATTCAGCGATTCAGAGGTCCACGGGAAATGGGCCAAATGCACAGGGGAAGGGAAGCAGTTTGTAGCTAACATCCACAGCTCCCATCAGACTCACTTCGGGCCTCGCAAAACGGGGCAAGAACTGGATCTGTCCTGGAGCAGGCTGGCTGCAGTGCCAGCAGGTTTCTGAGAGTTACTTAGGGGACACTTACCAAAAGACTCATTAACGGGCAGGTAGGCCTTTACCACAAACATAGGGGTGCCAGCCACCTGGGACTCTTCGAAGACATGGCCCCGCTTTCTGTTCAGGACGCCATAGATACCACCAACCACCTGCTCTGGACACTGTCAGGCAATGAAAGATTATCAGTAGCTGCTAGGCGGCACAGGGACCAGTCACAGTAAAATGGCCAGGCCTACCTAACCTACCTGGATTTCCACAAGGTAGATGGGCTCCATGAGCCGGGGCTGGGCCGTCAGCACACTGGCATACAGGCAGCGCCGGGCTGTGGGGATGATCTGGCCACCTCCACGGTGGATGGCGTCAGCATGCAGTGTCACATCGTGGACATCGAAGCGTACGCCCCGCATGTTCTCCTCACACAGTGCCCCCTGAACAGGAAGTGGGCCAAAACCACCATCAAGCTCCTACCTCCACTGCAGCCCTCCGAGAGGGGCAACACATCAGTCACACAGACCTGCCTATGCCAGCCACCAAGTCTCTGAGCGCAGGGACCTAAGCATGTTGCCTTGCTCAGCCTTCCCAGGGTACCTATCTCAGGAGAACCCTTGGCCTCACTTTGCTAACACAGAAATGAGGACAGGTGACCCCCGAGGATCCCCCCCAAGCCTGCACACTGGTGCCTATACCTGTGCCAGCACCCCACTAACGAACTCTGATTCTAATGGTTTATCATCTGGACACCCAAGTGACACCTCACCTCCTTTGTGGCCCACTGGAAGCCAGCCACTACACTGTCCTTGATCTCGTTGAGGTACTGTACACCCTTGGTGATGTCAGTGAGGATATTGGGCCCAGTGCCATCGGGCCCGAAGCACCAAATCTTGCGGGCCTCAGCCACATCCCATTCGTACTTCTCAGCCAGGTATCGGGCCCGCTGCTTGAGCTCCTGGCGGGCTGACACTTCACCCTTGTCAATGTCCTCAGCCAGGCCATCGGGGAAGGGCCTTGCCTTCATGTACAGCCGGTTGTGCTTATTAGGGGACTTGGACAGGCAGAGCACGTTCGACTCCTCGCTGACTGTCTCACGGTAGGAGACAACTGGGTCGGATTTCTGCAAAAGGAGCATGAGGGTCAGACCTGCCTGCAGGAGGTAGTGCCCACCCAGGAGTTTCCCAAAGAGACTCGAGAAACAGACTGGCAGTGGGCATGATCACCACCACCACCACCGGCTTGATTTGGTGGCACAAAGCCATGCAAGTCCTTCCCTTGAAGGGGCCTACCCACTGCTAGTAAGACTAAGAAATCATTTATCTTGTGAAATTCTATGCAGTACTAACTGGAAAAAAGCAACATGCTAACAGCAGACATTGGCCTAATCCAATTTTGTCACATTTACATAACTTTGTTACACAGAAAACAACTTAAGAGTGCCAGCAGCTGGGCCTAAGGCCGCTAAATGCCTCACACTCCAACCTGAAGCGAACTGCTGGCTTCATAGGTAAGTCACCTGATCTGGCAGGCATGGGTGGAGATGAAGGAGGGAATTCCTAGGCCAGCCAGGACATGGGGCCCTGCCATCTCTACACGTCCCCCCACCCTTGGTAATGGGGATGTGCCTCACCTTGATAGGAATGCAGGCATGGTCCTCCTCCAGGTCCTTCAGGCAGATCTCCAGGTGCAGCTCACCAGCCCCAGCAATAATGTGCTCCCCTGACTCCTCAATGATGCACTGAAAGGGGTAGCACATTAGCCCCTGGGCATCCAACTCAGAGAACCACTTGGGGAACCCAGGGGATTGGGAGGGGGGGAGTAACAGGCTCCAAGCATCCCTTCTAGCTGGAGATTTTTGGGGAAGTTGTCAGGGCCCGTGGGAGGAAGCAAGGGGTCCTTTAAAGGGCAGCAGCACTGTAAGGGAAGGTATGATTCTAACACACCCGACTTTACAGTTTCAGTGGGAAATCCCTACTTTTACGAGTAGCCACCCCATCTTTCCAGCTCAGCCACCAACAGATCAATCCTGCAGGTGCCAGTGGTGCCTCCTGACAGGGTGCTGCCCACCTGCACCATGGGGTCTGACTTGGCCAGCCGCTTTAAGCCCTCCACCAGCTTGGGCAGGTCAGCCGGGTTTTTGGCCTCCACAGCAACCCTGACGACAGGGCTCACGCTGAACTTCATCACTCGCATGTTGTGGGCGTGCTCGAAGGTGGTGATGGTGCCTGTTTTCACCAAGAACTGGTCCACACCCACCAAGCCCACAATGTTACCGCAAGGCACGTCCTCGATGGGCTCCACGTAACGACCCATCATCAAGATCGTTCTGGGGGGAGATATAAAATGCACCACTGTGATGCCAAGTCCCCAACTGTCTGCAAGACAAGCCCCCTTCCTTCTAGAGTCTTCGGCCACCCCTCCTGCACTGAGGGGTGGTGCCAAGCCCCCCCCCCTCCGGGTGTCAGGCCTTGGCTCTACACCGTAAGCCAAGTGACTATCTCAGTAAGAATTCTAGCTCACGTGTACCAAAGACAGAATGCCACCTGCCCTTCCTACACCTCCCCACACAAGGCTCCAGACCCCTGACCCACAGCAAAGAAAAGGCAGTATGGTGCGGGCAACCACCAGTTCCTGCCTAGTCAGGGCCCTGAGAAGTTGGAGAGGATGCAAGTTCTGTCTTCCCCACATTAGGGTTGGAGGCGGGGACTGACATACAACTGATTTTTCTGGGATCAGCAACTGTTCTGTGTTGTGATAAACTGTTGCCACTGCCAAGAGTTCAGAAACACCTGCGTCCAACTCAGATCTAGGGTTCTACCCTGAATCTTAGCTGGGAGAGAAAGAGGAATACTGCCCTGTTTCCTGGTGTGCCTCACCCAGACAGGCCTCCCTGGGTTGTGAGGACAAAAGGAGGTGGCTGGGGAGCTCAGCACTACGTCCTGGTAGAACTTCACGTAACACTCTGAACTCTTACTCCTCCTGCAACTGGGACCAGCCCTGGGTCACAAGTGACCAGCCAAGCACTTCACCTCTGGATTGGCTTCAGGTATAGATCCTCCTTCTTTCCAGGTGTGTAGTTGGGCCCCATGATTCTGACCTTCAGGCCAGTGGACACCAGCCCTGAGAAGACACGGCCGAAGGCGTAGAACCGGCCTTTGTCGGAGGTCGGCACCATTTTGGAAATGTACATCATAAGTGGCCCTTTGGGGTCACAGCTTTTAATGCCTGGAAAGTAAGAAAAGAATCTATCAAAAGAGAAAGGATGATTCCTTTGGGGGTTCAGCCTTCCAGAATCCTGAAACCCTAGGTTCGGCAATGAGCAGCATCCCAGCCATATAGCCACTGGCTGCTCAAGGCCCTCACTGGGGTTCAGGTGAACTTTACATACCCATGGCTGCCTCGTCATCAGGGGGCCCCTCATACAAAAGCTCACAACGGTACTTCTGAGCTGTCACAGGGGAGGGCAGGTGGATGGTGATCATCTGCAGCAGCGCATCACCAGCGGGCAACCAGCGGCGCATCACAGCCTGCAGGAGGGGAGGACGTGAGGATCAGGAGAGGACAGCCTGGGGAAACCCTCGACCCTCAGCATCGCACGCTCATCAAGGTGGCTCAGATGTCTGGTCCTCTAGAAAGGCCGCGCAAACACCGGAGGTCTCCTGTCCGCCCCTACTAGTAACTGTGCAACAGCTGGGAATGCTTTCAACAGCAGAGCTGGGCCGCCACTGGCAGGGGGCCCTAGCGGGGACTCTTGGGAGGACCCGCTGTACTCACCTTCAGAAGTGGTTTGCCTTCTTTGTCCTTATCTTCACTATCCAACTTGATGTCCAGTTTATCAATCAGTTTTGCTGTCTCCTCTTTGTTGAAAGTCATGATAGCGTCAAACACCTAACATGGGGGTCGGGGGGTGGGCGCAGGGAATAGCAAAGTGATTTAGGAACATGCTGCGAAGCCTGAGGCCATCATGCAGAGCAGAGAGCCACAAGGCCACAAAAATCCTCACCTTACCACAAAGGACTTGACCCCAAATGAAAGAGTTGGAGACACCTCCCATTAAAATGGAAAAAAGCCTATCTTGACTTATTGACCACAAACAAATCGTAACACACAATCACTTAACTCAGAAGCAGACAATGCAAAGCCCAGACCTTCCTGCCTCAGCTCACCTAACCCACCCCAGCCTGGGATACCAATCCCCCCAACTGTATGGTCCTGCTTATCTCATCAGTTGTCAAGGTGAAGCCCTGAGGACTTCACCCTCACTGTTGTGCTGTCTCACCATTCTGCCAGCAGTCTCCTTGAACCTGGCCATGCCCAGCCCCACTGCATCTTGCCACTAACAGTGAGTCAGGTAGTGGGTCTTCCCAGAGGATGCACATCCAGCTCCAGCTCACCTTGAAGATAGGGTCCAGGATAAGTTGGCAGAATGTCCGTGGCAGCTTCTTGCCATCAGGGCTGGTGGCGGACTTGCTGAATTTACCATTGGCTGGATCAAAGTACCTGGTGGAAAAGACCCAACCCAACCAGGTTGGGGGATCCAGTGTGACCTGGGTAGGCCACAGTAACATGGCTAGGCAGACTGACCCCACAGACACTTGGTGGTCCCTACCCACCTCACAGGTCTGCTGCAGAAGGCCCTGCTCCCACCCTGCAGGACTCACCGGTCACCCCACAGCTTCTTCATCATGTCCTCTACTTTCTTGGCCCGCTCAGCAGGCCCCAGCTGGCCCTCGCCCTTGGCAGCAAATTTGGCCACATACATCTCTGCAAACTGCTTCAGGGTGAAGGCCCAACCATGGAGACCAGACCCAAAGCCAACGGTCCCAAGAACAGGGTCAATCTGAGAGAACAAAAGAAAGCTATCAATGGGGACAGACAGAAAGTGCAGCTACCAAGTCTCTGGGGGCTGTGGGCCTCAGACATCAGATTTCTTCAACTGCCTTCAGGTCAAAGTGAAGAAATTTTAGTCATCATGTACAGGATGCCCAGTTCTGCCTCCATCCCCTCCACCAGCAAGGCGGGAAGAACAGGCAATAACCCAGAGGACACTGACCTCCCCAGCTGGTTTCAGCAGACAGCACCTGCTATCCCATAGCCCCCCTAAAAAGAGCTAGATAAAGTTGGTTCCAAAAACATTCCAGCCCCCTTGTCACCTCAACATTCCTGGAAAACCTACTTTCAAGTGGCCCCAAGAAGCCCCAGAGGACCCAAAGTGTGGTCCCCCCAGGGCAGCCCCCGCAGAAGGGAAGAACACAGCCCACCCAGGGGACAGGATAGGGGGATGCAGTGGGGTAGACAGGAGCTTATCAAGGTGACAAGCTACAGCTGACGAGCAACATACCATGATGTTCCCCATGGGCCCGCTCTCGCCCTCTCCGTAGGTGGAAATGATGACGTTGACGTTCTCCACAATGCGCTGGAAGGTCTGATAGAGCTCCTCGGGCTCCAGCTGCAGTTCAAGCAGAGCCCGGTCCATCTTGTTCATCATCAGCACAGGCTTGATGCGCTCTGCAATAGCCTGCCTCAGCACCGTCTCTGTCTGCACACACACGCCTGGGGTAAACAGAGGATTTTCATCAGCTAGAGGGACGACACCCCCAGGCTCCAAACCAGGCATAAGGAAACCTGCTACTTACCAGATACACAGTCTACTACCACCAAGGCACCATCAGTGACACGAAGGGCAGCTGTCACCTCTGAAGAAAAGTCCACGTGCCCAGGGGAGTCAATGAGATTGATAAGGAAACCAGAACCATCCTTGCTCTGCTTGATGAAGTTCAAGTCATTCTCTGAGAGCTCATAGAAGAGGGAGATGGCCCTAAAGAGATTAATACAGGTTGGCTGAATAAAAGGCACACCTGTCCCAGTCTCCTAGGTCTGCACTGCCTTCCTAGGATTCCTGCCCAAAGGGATTCAGGACAGATGCCCAAGCAAGGGGGTAACGTGGTAAAAAAAGTAAGAGCCACAGTGCCCAGAGTGCACACTGCACTGTCTCCTCTCCCTGCATTGCTAGAGACAGACTTCAGATTACCCATACAAGCGCCATCCTACCCAGAAGCCTCTCCACCCTCCATGTACCAGCTGCAAAGGCCCATCTGTCCAGTCCCCCACCTGGATCCACCTAAGCTCAATACACCGGATTCCAAATAGCAACTATATGATCACAAACCCAGAAGACTACCTTCCCCACCCATCCCAGCTGAAATGAGTCTCAGAGCAGAAGAGCAAGGAGAAGCTCACAACTCCCAACTGAAACCATTAGCAATTTCTGTCACTTTGCTTTGGGTTCTCACTCCTCTTGACAACTGGAGCCAGTAAACTATCATTGGAAGGGCACCCTGTGCAGGTTAAGAGCATCCTTAGGTGCCAGTGGCACCCTCCCAGACATTGCCAAAAGCCCTTTCCACCCTGGAACAGGGTTATCACTAGGTTAAGCCCCCACCACCATGAGTCTCCCACTACCAGCAGAGCTCCGTATCTCACTAGATAGAACCATATCCTCTCACAGTTCAAAACCACAGACTCCTCTCCAGAATCCTCTGGTGAAAGTTGAGTTTGCCATGCGTTTCTACCCCAGACTCCAGGCGAGCACCTCCCCCTACTAGTTCAAAGAGCACTAGGGCTTGCTCACGTTGACTTGATGGTGATGCAACGTTCCTGCTCGTCCTTCCGAGTGTCAGTGAAGCGGGTCTCCCCAGCCCGGGCAGAGGCAATGATACCAGCCTTACACACCAGGGAGTCAGTCAGCGTGGACTTGCCATGGTCCACGTGGGCGATGACTGACATGTTCCGGATGTTGGCTTTCTTGTCCATGATGGCCCGGATCTGATCTACTGTGAAGTTCACCTGGGTGGGAGAGGGAGGTTGGAGGTGCAGGAGGGACCAGGGCTCCAGGAACGGGTTTGGCACTGTGACTCCAACTGCCAGCACCACCGCCTGGACTGGGTTGATCCTGGGGCAACCCCAACTCCCCATCTTTCTGCTGATACCCCTTTAAAAATGTGACTTGCCCCATCTCTCAAAACCCATACTTTTAGTTGTCATTCAGAAGTGACAACTAATTTCCTGTAGATGAGAAACGTGGGCGCGCGGCTTAATAACACGGAAGGTATAAAACTCTCTCCAACCCCCCCTCCCTGTTACCACTGGGATATCGCACGCTTTGCCCACCCAAACAGCCCCTTTAAAACCCAAGGTCACCCTTCCACCTGGGAGGAAGACAGGGCCACCCAACCCTTAAGATTCCTAAATATGTCACCCGGACTGGTGGGAAGCCTGCGTAGTGCAAGCGTCCACATCGTGGCTCCAAGGGCCGGCTTTTCAAAATTGGGCAATACAATAAACAAAAAGCCAGACAACCGCAAGAAAAAGTACTTCTGGCTTGGGCTTTCCTCGTTTTGCCACTTCTCTATCGCCATGGCCCCCAACAGAAAATCAAATCCAAACTCCAGGCCGGTGGGTTACGTAAGGCAGCTCCCCACCTCCCCACTGCTATGGCGGCACCCACTGTTACAGAGTCTGCCACATCATCATACCCCCCAACCCCGCCTCCGCCCCAGCTCCAGCCAGGTCCAGAGACCCGCAAGGCGGTGGCGCCCCCGGAAGCGGAGAAAGGGCTCGGCAATCACCAAGGCGCAGACATGGCGGCCACCGCTTTCCCAGCCACAGGCCCGCCAGCCCGGCCACCGCCAAATCTCTTCCTGTCAAAGAAGCTCCAGCACTCCCGGTCCGTCAGCGCCGGCCTCGCAGAGACCCCCGCCACCGTTCCAGGCCACCAGAGTAATGGTGTTGCTTACCATGGTGGCGGATGGCGATGGATTCGCCCACGGAGATCCGAACGAAGGGATTCAAGCCCAGGATGCGGCGACAAGGGCGGAAGAGGACGCTGACGTCAACACCCGACCTTTTATAGACCGACGCCGGTTGGGCGGATCATATGACCGCGCTGCAGGGGCGGGGCGAAGCATCGCCGTGCGCATGCGCTAGGGCTGGCTGTCCCATTAACTCTTTAGGCGCTGGCGGAGCTGCTCTGGAATACAGACAGAATAGGCGTTTTGCGCCTGGATTTCCGCGGGTCAGGGGTTGGCCCGCTATCTGGGTGCATGCCTCTTGAGATGCAATACTCAGGTTTGCAAAACGAAGAGCGCCGTTTTAGCTGAGAATATTAATCATGGCAACTATACCAGTTTGCAAAATGCCAAGCACGTTAAAAAGCACATTGCAATGTAGATTACCAAAATCAATTTTCTGGTTTTGATATTATATAAGATGATACCACTGAGAGAAGCTGGGGGAAAAGTACTCGAGACCTCTCTGTACTATTTTTGAAACTACCTGTCTATAATTATTTTAAACAATATTTTTAAAAAGCAGCTGCTCGTTACTCGTTATTTCCACAAAGAGCTTGAATGCCCACTATGTACCAGGCAGTGAAATAGGTGCATATATACCTACCTATGCTAGAGGTGAATATATCGGTGAACAAAATATCTTTTTAGTTCCTCCACTTTACATGTTCTTACACTAGTTACTGGGATGAAACTGTGCCTCGGTTTCATCATCTGCACAATGGGGGTACAGTAAGCAATACTACTTAACTGTTAGGGGAGAGTAAAATGAGCTAAATGCACGTAAAGAGATTAGCGCCATGCCTGACTCAGTTCTTAATACAAGTCAGCTATTTTAATTAGCTACTCTTGCTATTGATAAGACATTTACTTCAGAGGCTGGTTTACCAAGTGTCAGGAACAAGAAGCGCTTTCTTTCGGGTGGAGCAACTTCTCAGTCCATTTCACTTCCTCTCCAGGGGGAGGCACAAGAAGACTGTTTTGCATTTGTGTCCTCATCTGACCCTAAGAAACGGTTGTATTTTAGATTTTTGGCTGGAGGGAACAAATTGCATTCAATTCCGTTATCTTTATTCTTCGTAAAGAGCTCGGCTCAATGCCTGGCACACAGTAGGCGCTCAGTAAGTACTTCTTACATCAATAAGTGATATTCTCATTAGCTCAAGTAAACCTCTTTGGGTGAATCTTCCCCTAAATTCACTCTGTCAAAAGGAGAGGGACTACAGTGCTTTTCCTTAGCTGGGAAAAGGGGGAGACGTGCGTCAGCAAGAAAAAAAAGGATGGAAATTCGAGTCTGGACACTATAATAAGCCTCTGCATTCCTCCCACCCCTCCACCCTCGCAAATGCTTTGCGCATTTTGCTTTCTAAAGTGATGTCCCAGCCCTGATTTCCTTTAATTAAAGATTGCGCCCTGATCCCTGCGGTTCAGTTGGTTGAGCATCGCCTGGCAAAGCAAAAAGTCGCGGGTTCCATTCCGGATCAGGGCAAGTGCCTTCCGCGTAGGAGAGGCAACAGATGGGTGTTTCTCAACATTGATGTTTCTCTCCCTTTCTCCCTCTCAAAATTAATAAAATCTTAAAAAAAAAAACATTGCTATCTTCATCCTGCATTTAATATAGAGGGAACCATTTCAGGAGCTTCTCAATGAGGGTTTTTTTTTAAGGCTCAGAGCGGTAAAAGGAGTGGCAGCAGATGTCAATTCCACAGACTCGATCTGCGGTCTTTATTTATTTATTTCTATTGACTGATTTTGAGAGAAAGAGAGAGGTTGATTTGTTGTTATACTTATGCATTCATTGATTGAACGAATATGCCCTGACCTGGTATCCACCTGCATCCTTGGCGAATGGGGAAAATGCTCTAACCAACTGAACTACCGGGCCACAGCCTCAATCCGGGGGGGGGGGGTGCTCTTTAAACACCTACACCTGTGTTCCTAAAACTTTTTTGTGTTAAATTTACAAGGTAAGCACATGCGTCATTTGATCAGTTTTCAGCAATAGGTATTCAGTTTCACATTCTTAATGAATTTCTTTCATCTTAAAATTATTTTTAATCTTTAAATGCACTGAGCACCTACTGTGTGTGCTGGAATCCGTATTAGGAACTTCGCAGCAAATTGGGGCATTTCAGAAAAGAAAGAAAAGAGGTTTCCGTTAAGAGAAGGTTGAATTTCCTCTTAAATGAATAGATTACTTACTGAGAACATTTAATTTAGTGTAGGTTGCAGAAGCCGGAGGAAAATTTAGGGGGAAGAGGGAAATTTAAGTCTCGCCCCACCACGCACAATTACCCTTCATGGAGAGGTGTTCAGGCCCACCGCCACAGGGAAGGAGCCTGATGTTGGCTGAGGACCTCTCCTCACCGCCCTTCCCAGACCACATTCAGCAGAAGCCTGGGAAAGGCGCGGGACTTCAGCAGAATGCAAAAGCAGCCACAGCCTGGTTCAGGGTCTGCAATAATAAATACACGCGGGGTGACAGAGTGCGGTAGCGAGAAGGGCGGGGAAGAGCCAAGAGAAAAAGTAACCTCTGCAGGGAGGCTCCGCTGCGCATGTGCTTCCTGCGGCGCAGGGAGGGCTCGAAGTGGCTACAGCGGCCCCTACTGACCAACTGCAGTCACTGCAGCCCAGCCTCCTGGATTAGATGCGGCCACCACCCTTTAAGTCAATTAATTCACTTAAACCTCTCTACACCGTGGGCTTTGGGTGGGCTTATTTATGCAGGAGAAAACTGGGGCTCAGAGAAGTTACGTGATTTGCTCAAGGCTACCCAGGCAAGAAGAGCCAGAAACCAGTGACTCAAAAAGGCATGGTTTAGAGGTAATATGTACAGTGGAATTTATTCAGTCTTGAAAAGGAGAAATTCTGACATGCTACAACATGGATGAACCTTGACGTAATGCCCAATGAAATAAGCCAGTCACAGAAGGACAAATACTGTGTGATTCCACTTATAAGCGGTCCCTAGAGGAGTCAAATTCAGGAGACAGAAAGTAGATGGTGAGTGCCAGGGGCTGGGGGAGGAGGAATGGGCAGTTAATCTTTAATGAGGGCAGTTTCAGTTTGGGAAGATGAGAAAGTTCTGGAAGGTGAGAAAGTGGAGACAGTTGCACAAAAATTTGAATGTACTTATTACACTAAAACTGTACACTTAAAATGGCTAAAATGAAAAATTTTACGTTAAATATATTTTACCACAATAAAAAGGGCATGGTTTAATCAGGGAGTAACTCTGCCTCACTGCTAGTTCATACATGTATTTCTGACTTGGTTAACCCAAACCAGACTACCTGAGTTTAAATTCTAGTCCTTCCCTCACTGGCTGTGTGACCTTGGGCAAGTTACATAACCTTTATAGCCTCAGATTCTGCATTTAAAATATTCAAGAGAAAACTACAAGCCCAAAATGGTATCAGTCATGCTAAAAGCCCATGATGCCAAATCTAGATTTAATACCTGATCTAATTGAGTTTCGGCCTTTCCCAAAAATGTAATTTTAATCAACCAGCCTGGAATTTCCTGGTCAAGCACTGTAAGGTCCTCTTTCATGAGCCCTCTCCATCCCACATAGAAAGAAGTGGCAATCTGCACGGTAAAAACGCTTCCCCTTTTCTTCCTCCTCCAAAATATGTCCTAGCCCAAAATAATCCTTCCTTTTCGTTTGTCAATATCCCTTGCTCCATCCTTCTTCCTATAAAACTTTCCATTTAAATTTTTTTTTCTTTATTTGCTTTAGAGAGAGAGGAAGGGAGGGGGAAGAGAGACAGAGATCCACTTCTTGTTCCACTTATTTCATACATTTATTGGCTGATTCTTGTATGGGCCCTGGCTGGAGATTAAACTCACCATCTTGGTGTATCTGCACAACACTCTAACCAACTGAGCTACCTGGCCAGGGCAAAACCTTCCATTTTGTCCATCAACCTCAAAGCACCCTCTGAAGCACCCTTTTACTTGCTAAATGGGGTGCTTCCTGATTCATGAATCACTTAATAGAGCCAATTTGGTCTTCAAATTTACTCGGTTGAATTCTACTTTTTAACAAAAATACTGAATAATACTTTCCCCTGTGCATACGGGAGCATACGAGTGGAGATCCCAATAAAAAGAACTCCTGATGCATCCTGTTGTAAGCCTTGCCCTATATCAGCGGATCTCACCTGGAGTGACTCTGCCCCCAGTAGACACTGGGTGGTGTCTGGGGACACCTGTGGTTGTCACAAAGGGAGTACTCCTGGTACGGAGTGGGTGGAAATCAGAGATGCTGCTCAACACCCCACGGTGCCTGGGCTGCACCCCCCTCATGGAAAATAATCCTGCCCCGAATGTCCATGGTGCTAAGGTTGAAAAAAAACCCATATGTGTTTATTTTTTTTGAAATAATATGCTCACCCTGGAGGGTGTGGTTCAGTGGGTGGAGCATCAGCCTGCAAACCAAGAGGTCACCAGTTTGATTCTCAGTGGGACACATGCCTGGGTTGCGGGCCGAGTTCCCAGCTGAGGGCATGCGAGAGGCAATCGGTCTATGTTTTTCTCTCACACATCAATGTTTTTCTATCTCTCTTTCTCCCTCCCTTCCTTTGTCTCTAAAAATAAATAAATAAAATCTTTTAAAAAATAAAAATAAATAAAATAAGATGCTCAAAATTTTGACAGTGTAGATGGTATTCACTCATCCAACACATTTAATGTGCACCTCCTGTCTGCTGCCACACATTGAGGTGCTAGAGACACAGGACAAACTTCTCTATCCTACTAGAGGCAGGACCATGCCTGGAGAGTTGGAGAAATGGGAAGGGTGCCCCTGAGGTTGCAAAGAGTGGGAGCAGCAGAGTAAGCAAGGGCAGAGAGGGACATGGGCATGTATTGTAGAAACTATGGGCTTTGGGTAGACTTTGGCTTTCACCCGGAGGAGGTGACACCTGTAGGGCTGTGGTTAGAGGAGTGGTGGGACCTAAGGTGCTCCCAGGCACCCTCTGGTGGCTGTTTCTAAGACAGTCTGTGGGGCAAGTACAGAGGGGACTGTGCAGGTCTAGGTAGGAGATGATGGGACCTGGACCCAGGTGGCCCTCATGGAGGGGGTAAGAAGTGGGCTGATTTACAACAGATTGTGGACAATGGAACAGAGAGGTTTGGCTGAAGTGTTGGATGTGAGGGATGAGAGAAGTCTAAGCTGACTTCAAGATTTTGGCCCAAAGAAGTTGAAGAATGGAGCTTCCATCAGTTGAGATGGCGAAAGGCACAGGTTTGGCAGGCAAGATGGAAAGAAAGTTCAGTATTAGCACGATGAGTGTGAGACAGGGTGCCATGCAGACACAAGGGCAGCTGGACACGGAGTCCAGAGCTGACAGGGAGGCCAGGTGCTGCAGGGGTAGATTTCTCAGTCATGTTAGGATTGCAGGAGGTGGAACACATGTTGCAGGAGTCCATTTACATGAAATGTGCAGAACCAACCACCAAATCTTTAGAGACAGACTGGATTTGTGGGTTGCCAGGAGCTAGGGAGGGGGTTAGAGAATTACTGCTAAGGGGGATGGCGTTTCCTTTTGGGGTGATAGAAATGTTTTCAAATTAGAATGTGGTGCCCTGACCAGTGTGGCTCAGTTGCTTGGACATTGTCCCACAAGGTGAAAGGCTGCAGGTTTGATTCCCAGTCAGGGATTATGCCTGGGTTGTGGGTTCTATCCCAAGCAAGGCATGCCCAAGAAGCAACCAATCGATTTCCTGTCTCACGTTTCTCACCCTCTCTTTCTCCCTCCCTTCCTCTCTCTCTAAAAATAAATACATAAAGTAAAATAAATAAAATAAAATAAAAATAAATACATAAAATATTTAAAAAAATTCAAATGTGGTCCTATCAAAATTCTTTACATGAATATCAAATTAAAACAAACCTCTTGGCCCTGCCTGGTGTGGCTCAGTGGATTGAGCGCCGGCTGCAGATCAGGGGGGCGGGTCTCGCTAGTTTGATTCCCAGTCAAGGCACATGCCTGGATTGTGGGCCAGGTTAAGGGGTGCGAGAGGGGCAACCACATGTTGATATTTCTCTCCTCTTCCCCCTCTCTAAAAATGAATAAATAAAATCTTTTTAAAAGCGCACACAAAAAACAAACCTCTTGCCCTTGCCAGTATGGTTCAGTTGTTTGGACTGTCGTCCCATAACCAAAAGGTTGCAAGTTCCATTCCCAGTCAGGGCACATATCTAGGTTGCAGGTTCGATCCCTGGTTGGGGTGAGTACTGGAGGTAACCAATTGGTCTTTCTCACATCGATGTTCTTCTCTCTCCTTTCCTCTTTTTCTAAAAGCAATGAAGGTGGGGGGAGGGAGGTGTAAGGGGACTAAATGTAATGAAAAAATACAATAAAGATTAAATTTTTAAAAAGGCAATAAAGGTGTTTTGGATATTTAAATCGGTGGACAGTTAAGTAAAATAGATTGCCCTCCCTAGCGTGGGTGGGCCTCATCTAATCAGTTGAAGGCCTTGATAGAGCAAAAAGACTGACTTCTTCCAGCAAGATGAAACTGCTAGCAGATGGCCTTCAGACTTGAACTGCAACTTCAGCTGTTTCCTGAGTTTGCATATGCAGGTGCATGTCTTTTTATGCACTTGTTCTAGTAAACTTGGCAAGTCACTTAACCACCTAAGACCTCAGTTTTCTCATATGTAAACCAAGAATAGTACCTATTTCTTGGGGTTCGCTGGCGTGAGAGTGAAATGATAACATGTTAAGTGCTTAAAACAGGGCATGACACTTAGTATTAGCTAGTATTATTATCATCACTCTTACTGTTACTTCCTTGGGAAGTGGAATTGGTGGGTTAAAGGTTGACATCCTTTTTCTAAAAGGCAATCAACCCAGCCATTTTCTACACCGGCTCCTTTAAATATTTTCCCTATATCTTTGTCATTTAAAAAAAGAAAAGCTAATCACCTGGAACAGGTAGAAAATTTGAGCTCCGCTGCCTGTGGGCTGTACGGAGCCACAGAGCTCTTTAGCAGGACTAGGTTCCCGTTACTGAAGATTCCAAAAGGTTCCTGTGGCTGAGGAGGCAGACAGCTGCGGGGTGGAGGGCGTCGCACACAGGGTTGAGGGATGCAGGAGCTCCGGAGGTCCCACATTTCTCCGCCTGGGGCCAGTCAGTGGGTGCAAAGCTCGATCTCTCTGCCGCATCAGGACCCGGATGTGCAGTGCGCGGGGCTCGCGGCCCGCCAAAGCAGCACCGCGCCTCGCTGCAAGGGGCCGCACTGCACTCACTGGCGGCCGCTGTGCTGGGTTAACCGGCTCCGCCCCCTACGCTGCCCGTCGGGCATCCTGGAAAACACTCGGCGACAGCCTCACCTAAGGGGCCGCGGCGCTTGGCTGCGTTGGGGTCGCCGCTCCGCTCCTGCCCTCCCTTCCTCTACAACAGCCAGCACTCGCCCCTACTCGTGCTAGGTTCCTACCTCTTTAAGAAGCTAGACGCTACCAGGGGTGGGCGTGGTGGCCGCTAGCGAAAGGGGGCACAGCCGGGCCGCCCAGATTGGCCCAAGGCCCGGGCGGCGGCTAGGCGCCTGCGCAGTACGCAGCGGCGCGCGCCGTCGAGGCGGGGGAGAAGGGCGTGCGGGTGCTAATTGGCCGCGGCGACCGCCCCGCCCGCGAGTGGCGGGCGGTCACGTGACGCGACGGCTGGGGGCTCCCGGCGCGGGGGACGCTGGTGGCCAAGATGGCGGCGGAGCTGGTGGAGGCCAAAGTGAGTGAGCGGCAGCGGTGCCGGTCTGGGCGGGGGGACGAGCGGGCAGGGGCCGAGCGGCGGGCCGAGGTCTGCGCGTTCCACTTGGGATCCCACGGCTCGGCCCGCCCGCAGCTCGGCGCCCAGCCCCCTCTCTCGCCCCCGGCCCCGGGGCTCCGGGTGTGGGAGGGGGGCGGGGAGGCCGGGGGCGGGGCCCCCAAACCTCACCCCAGTCTATGCGCCCAGGATCGGCCCCGGCTTGAGGCGGGGTTCTTCCCACTGCACCTTGAGCGGTTAGGGTCTGGGTCTCTCTAAACACGAGCATTGGGCCGCGCCTCCCAGCTTGAGGCACAGTCTCCCGGGACAGCATGATGGGTTGGGCTGCTGTCCCCTCCTCTCCCAGAGCTGGGGTCCGTGCTCTTTGGCCTGGGGGAGTGTCTTTGCCTCCCCGCCCCTCGTGGTACAGAGGGCTGGCATCTGGGTCTCAGCTTCCCCGTCCTGCAGGCCAAGCTGAGGTTGGCGATTCCCTGCTCAGAAGGGTCTCCTGACCCTTTTACCACTTCTCCCACCATCTGGGGTGATGGCCCAAGGTCTTGAATCGCCCCCAAACACAACGTGTCCTCTTCGGGTCTCTACCCAAGGCTGGAATTTAGGGCCCCTGTTAGGATCCCGAGTGTGTCCCAGAGCCCCGCCCCCTCTTGATACCTCTCTTCTCGCCCCGGGAGTGGACGCGATGTCAACTGAGCTTGCCCTGCTCCTTGGAGGGATAAGGATGGAGTCCTTATCCCTGTTCTTGGTCCGGAGTCTTCCTAACTCCCATCTCTTCGTCTTGGGTACCCAGCTCTGCCTTCTTCCTCCCTCTTTTTCCTCAGGACACCATCTCTGAGGCTTTGGGCTCTGTCCTGAGGAAACTAAATCTCACACTTGCAGTATCAGACCCCAGTTTCAAATCTTGGGTGCTTCCATATACTTTGCTCCCTAGTGAGTCTACTTTTTGGATGAGGCGCCCTTCCCACACTGGCCCCAGAACCCCTGTTTTAGAAGATCCCTTTATGCACCCAGCTCTGGCTTCTGAGCCCTTCTCTTCTTTTTGCTGGTCTCTTGTATTGATTTTGGAGGGTCCCGGCTGGTTCCAGGGTAGGCAGGTCTCTTTCTGGAGGATAGCTCCTGGTGCCTTTCCCCATACTCCAGTTTAGGGTCCAGGTTTCATATCCCACAGATACCATCCTTTCTTTTAACTTGGGATCCTTTTTAACTCTCTTGGGACTGAGCTGGGATCATCCCAACCCCAGGCATGTGTCTTCTTTCAGTTGCCTCCCCTAGGTCAGACTTCAGAACCTTTGCCCCACCTAGAATAGGGTTTTCCGATTCTTCCCCTAGAAGTCAAGGGCAGTGATCCCAGGGGAGTTCTTCACAGGTCGGAGGCACCGCCCCCTGCCCCTTTCTGGTCTCCCCTACCTAGGGTTCTGACCTGTAAGTGCTTTTATCTCACTCCTTCCTCTCCTGACATCTCCCCTCCCTTCCTTCTGGAATCTGAAATACAGTCCTCTAGGTTCTGTGATTATAAGATATTACCCTTCTTTCACTCCAGAGTGCCCCCATACCTACACCATGCACACCTCTGCCCTTCTCTGGGATTTGGAGAAATTGAGACTTGTCCTGGAGATGTGGAGGTCTAAACTCTGCAAGTCCAAGGTGGCAGCCTGCAGGCCTGAACTTCTCTGGAGCCCCAAAATGTAACCTTTGAGGGGCTATCACTGTGACTCTGTCCCACTCCCCACTCCCCAGCCAGAGGGTAGGGTCTGAAGTCTTTTTTATACATCCAGGGCCTTGAAATGTGATCTGATGAACTCTACTTGACCCTCTGGTGGCTGGGGCCCCCCACCCTTAAATAGTCAATTAAATTAAGTGGATTCTTTTTCCATGTTCTCTCAAACACTAGCCCCTGGTCAGGGGGCCTTGAGACTGCAGCACCACTTGCTCCCACCCTAGGGAGTTTTCTGTCTTTTTAGTCTCCTGCTGTCACTGGGGAGCGCCTTCCATGCAATTGAAATGCACACACACCCCTGCCCCTTTTAGGCGCTTTCCTAACCTTCCATATTAAGACTGGAGATTTTGTCTTTGGGGGTGCAAAGCAGGCTGGTCCAAGGGGAAAACGTGGGGTGGGTGGCATATTGATAAACTTGGAAATCTGAAACTCTTAACCCAAGGTCCCTGAGAGGGGTGAGGAGGTGGGGTCAGCCTGTGAACTCCTGGAGATACCATGTAGCATTTTGTACCCATCTTCCATTTCCTGGAGAGAAGGGTCTTAACTTTCCTCCTGTGCTTATGCTTGAGAGGGGTTCAACTAAGCTCAGCGTCTCTATCTAGGCTGATGTCTCTCCATGCAGCTAGTTGTGACTCTGGCAGCCCTTGGGGCCTGGTGCTGTTTATAAACACAGATCTGAGGAGGTGATCTGCCAAGTGCTTGGGGCTTCTTCCTGAGTGCTTATATCTCTCTTGCAACCCCCCTCACCCCCAAATGTCAAGGGCAGGTTCCTCGGTGGTGGCAGCTGCTGAGAAATCCTAGCGGCAGCTTGAGGGGTGTGTTCCAGAGTGGTGGTGCCACAGCTCCAGATGTCCGGTCTGATGAAAGGGGCTAAGCCTTGGGGTGGTGGTGGGCACAGGGTTGGGGGGGTTAGGGTTAGGATGCTTCCAGGGGCAGGATGGCGTCAGGAGATATGGTGTGGTCGGACTCGGAAATGCCTAGCCCACGTGCCTGTGGCTCCACAGCAGGCCGTCGGCTTCCACATGACAGCACCTCTCCCCTCACAGGCCTTGGGCCTCTTCCAGAAGAAACATCTTTGCAAGCCTTTTTTCTCTGCTCAAGGTAGGACGTCAGGCCTGAGGGAGGTGAAGCCTCTATGTTTCAAAGCATCCGGACACTCTGAGGGCCAGCAGGCTGCTTAGGTCCCTAGGTTGGGTTGTGCTAATAAGGAGTGAAGATTCTCCACAAAGCTGGGTGTGGGTGGAAGGTCCAAATGCCGGCCCTGTCACTGCCACGCAGAGAGGCCTTGGGCCAGCCACTTCCCAGTGACAGCCTCAGTTTTCTCACCTGCATAATGTTCACAGGTCCTTGTGAAATAAGTGACCGAGAAAGGGCCTTGTTGTACTTGGCACATGGTAGACATTCCACGGTTATAGTGCAGGAGTAGGAGGAAGACCCTGCCGCAGGAAAATGCTCCCCCTGAGGTTTTGCAAGCAGGACAGGACAGCCACATCTGCCATAAGCAGGAGCCTGGTGGTGTACCGCTAGAAGAAATCTTAGAGATGACAGATGGGAGCCCAAAGCGCAGAAAGGCCTGACAGCAGGCGCCAGGTCACCTGGGAACCCAGTGTGGAATCTGGATTTGAACCCAGGGCTCCTGAGTCGGACTCCACACCTCACCCTTAAATAGCCAGGACGTGGGAAACACCAGAGTCTTCTGGCATCGAGGCTGCTGCATAAACCTCAGCAGGGTTCCCACCCACCTCTGACAGAATTTCTCAGATTGAGTATGAGTGATTTATTGGTTTCTTTGGGCGCTGTCCTGCCACATGCTCACCAGCTTTCCATATCCACTCTTGTCACTCATACTGTTTTTTTTCCCTTGCCCCCTGGAAGTGTCTTTTTCCTGCTACATTTCATTCATCACAGGCCAGCTTCAGGGCCCATCGTGGGTGGTCTGAAACCCTGTTGGCCCATCCCTCGGGGACTCTTTGCTTATGAAGCAAATTGGAGAACCCTCATTGGTGTCCCAGAGTCTCACAGAGGGAATGTCACCTCCAGGCAGCCCCAAAGAGAACATGGAGATCAGCTGAGCTCTCGTGTGTGGTTTGATTTAGTTGGGACCCTGCCAGACCTCGTTCATCACTTTGCCACAGATCAGTTAAAAGCTTCTCTAGCCCTGGCTGGTGTAGCTCAGTGGATTGAGCGCGGGCCTGCAAGCTAGAGGATCGTGGTTTGATTCCCACTCAGGGCACATGCCTGGGTTGCAGGCCAGTTCCCAGCAGGGGACGCATGAGAGGCAACCATACATTGATGTTTCTCTCCCTCTCTCCTCCCCTTCCCCTCTAAAGATAAATAAATAAATAAAATCTAAAAAATTAAAAAAAAAAAGCTTCTCCAGCTGCTGCATTCCCAGAGCCTTCTTCTCAGACCCATGGTTTTTTGGAGGGTTTTGTTTGCTTCCATTGATTAGTTAGAGAGAGAGAAACATCGATTTATTGTTCCACTTATGTATTCATTGGTTGCTTCTTATATGTGCCCTCACCAGAGATCTCACCCACAGCCTTGGCGTATGGAGACTACACTCTAACCAACTGAGTTACCTGGCCAGGGCAGACCAGTGGTTCTTAATCAGCACTGATCCTGCCCCCAGGGAATACTGGAAGCTATCTGGGGGATGTTTATGATCATCATGACTGGGTTTTGGTGGTGCTCCTGGCATCAAGTGGGTGGGAGCCAGGGATGCTGCTTAACACCTTCACAATACCCAGGATACCCCCACAGGAACATTCCAGCTTCCATGTCCACATTGCTCAGGCAGAGTAAGCCTGCCAGAATGGTCAGCTAAGGTGCTCAGCTGGAGGTCAGTACAGGGGCGATATAGGAGAAGAACAGCCCCTGGCATCAGAATCAGGCCTGAGTTTCAATGTTGGCAGTAACATGAAGCTCTCACCAACCTGGCAGGGCTGTTTTAAGGGTCAAAGTATGTAACGGCATGTCCAGCTTAGTCCCTCCCCAGGTGATTGGTATTGAACTGTGACTATCATTCTCTAGACCAAAGAGAAGACGTGTCTGTGGCGGACATTGGTTGCATGTTTATTCTACTTTACAGGAATTAACTCATCAGGTCCTTCTTATATCCTGATGAAGTGGGTCCTGTCGTCCTCCCCAGAGAAGAGACTGAGGGTCAGAAAGGCCATGTGTTCTCTGTTAGGGACACTGTTGAGCTGTTTACGGGTAAAGCAAGATTCCCAGTTCCTGCCCTGAGGATGCTTTTAGGCCTGAATATGTGAAAAGAGAACCTAAAATAGAAGGTGGTGGGGGCAGTCAGGAACTTTTGCTGTGTTGGCGGTGCTGAAGGAGGTTGGAGGAGGGGGAGGAGGGCTGAGCTGGGAGGGGGCATCATGTGAAAGGTGAGCTGGTAGTGGGGGTGAGTCCAAGCCCAGGCCAATGAGGCTGATGCCAAAGCTGCCTCCTCCTGGGTTCCCACCCCAACCAGCCAAAAAGAGGCGGGCAGAGTGGGGGTGGGATCTTGTGGCAGCTGACAGGGTCACAGACTGTTATCCCCCCACTGCGGGCCCAGGCAGCACCAGGGAAGCCCCACACCTCCGTGGTGGCCTTTGCCTCTGAGCATGTGTGTCTGTGGTTGTTCTTCACAGAACATGGTGATGAGCTTCCGAGTCTCCGACCTTCAGATGCTCCTGGGTTTCGTCGGCAGGAGTAAGAGTGGACTTAAACACGAACTTGTCACCCGGGCCCTTCAGTTGGTCCAGTTTGACTGTAGCCCCGAGCTGTTCAAGAAGATCAAGGAGCTCTATGAGACACGCTACGCCAAGAAGAGCTCGGAGCCCGTCTCCCAGCCCCACCGGCCCCTGGACCCCCTGACCATGCACTCGACCTATGACCGGGCCAGCACAGTGCCCAGGACTCCCCTCACAGGACCCAACATTGACTACCCTGTGCTCTATGGGAAGTACTTAAATGGACTCGGACGGTTGCCTGCCAAGACTCTCAAGCCAGAAGTGCGCCTGGTAAAGCTGCCCTTCTTTAACATGCTAGATGAATTGCTGAAGCCCACCGAACTGGGTGAGTCCATCACCTCCCTTGGGGGTCCTGCCTTCCAAGTTCTCCTGTTGCCTGTGGCCAGCCACGTGACCAACCTGGAATATTTTCTGAGAAGCAGCAAGGGCCAAGGGGCAGCAGAAGTCTTGTCCCTCCTAGGAACCACAGGTGCCACCTTTGGGTCTTTAGATTAGTGACCTAGTGCCTCGTAACAAATTTCCCAGGTACCAGCAGCTTAAAACAACGGAGGGTCCCAGTTTCCAAGGGTCAGAACTCTGGGACGGCCTAGCTGGGTGTTTCTGACTCATAGCCCCCCATAAGGTGTCATCCAGGGCTAGGGGTAGGTGTCAGCCTCGGGTGCTATCTGAGCTCAGGCTGGAAAGGGCTGGCCAGCCACAGCTTCCTAAGCCTCCAGGGCTCCAAGTGGAATGCCCTCAGCCTGTGATTAACACTCAGATTGTCCCTGAGACCCCTCCCATTCACTCACTCCTTCATTCATTTAGTTGCTCACTCACACAGTATATATTTGAGCTCCCTCCTCCCCATACATAATGCGGAGCAGACAAAGCCTCCCCGCCCTGTAGAGGTTCTCTTGTCAGGGTGCCCCAGCCTGTGCCACCACTGTAGGTCCTGTCACCCCCCCCACACACACATCTGATCCTGTTCAACCCGTCCATCTTTACTTGGCCCCTGCTGCATGCCAGGAGCAGGCGAGCAGGCACTGGTCATGAGTCGGTCCCTGGGTGCTGTCACAGAGTTGCCCCTCATGCCCCTGACTGCTTGGTTCACTCCCCTCTACCCTGCTGACCTAGCATCCTCCCTTGCTCAGCTAGGGGGCACCTCTTTGCATGCAAACTTCAGCTTCAGCCCTGTGCTAGCCAGCCTCCTCTGTCTTAGCTTAGGTGTGAGGAGAGGGGAGGGGGCGAAGCTGCCTCTCTCCTCTGAGTCACAGACCTTAGGCTTTGTGAAGTTGGGCCAGAGGGTCTGTGGTTCTAAGTGAGGCTGCAGGAGGTGGAGGAAGGAGTTGCTAGGGGACCCAGGCCTAGGGTCTGAGGCCTTCCACTGCTTTCTCTCTGATGTGAGGAGGTGTTTCTTGCTAGGCCTCCAGATGGGGACCAGGTTGGCCCAGCAGCACCTCTCATAGGGTTGATGCAGTAGTGCTGGAGACCTAAGGCCCCTTCCTGAGTTCCCCCAGAACAACTTCCCCTGTTTCTGCTCTTCAGCCGCTCTCTAGATGCTGGAGCCTACCACCCACCACACTAGTGGGTTTTCTGGAACGTTTTGGGGCCCTGAAAACTGGCTAGCTAGCTGATCCTGAAGGTTGAGCCGACATTTCAGACTTTAGAATGATCTTTGTAATGGGGAGGCTGGGTTTTCACTGGGAAGCTGCAGGGCAGGCTTGGCCCTGGGTGGGGGATGGGACTGGAGGTGACTTTGAACTCAGGCTGGCTGGCTGCCTCTCATCCCCTGCCTGGACCATGAGCTTCCTTCCTGTACTGCAAGCCTCAAGTCACTCCCACCCCACAATGCACTGCTTTGCCCTGAGCCCCCTGGGACCCCGGTCACCTGATCTCCGGGAGAGTCTGCTCCCCTGTCTACATCAGAAATTACTCTGCTGGTGGCTCAGAACAAAGAGGCCGACCCCGCCCTGCCTCTGCTTCTACCCACTCACCTGCCCCTGTCCCAGGGTGTACCTGTTCCTTGGAGTCCCATATTCTCAGGGACCCTTGGGGGCTGCTTGGATTCCTAGGGAGAGGCCTCACAGAGCACAAGCCCTGGCCCTGAAGCACTCTGGTCCACTTTGTCCCCAGACCAGTACTAGTCCACTCACCTTACACCTGGGTGCCTCCCCATGTGAATTCTGCCACACTGGCCTTGCCCAAGAACCACTTCAGGGGTTGTGGCTCCGCCAGCTTCCTTTTACCCCTGGCCATGACCTGCCAGCCACAACAAGGTCCACATACTCTGGTGGTCTGTTTCCCCAGAAGAGCTTCCAGATGGCTCCTAAATGGAGCCTGTGCCAGGAGCACAGTAGATATAAATCCCAGGGAGTGGAATATTCAGGATAGGTAGGAGGAGGGTAAGAATAGAGCCACAGGCCCGGAGCTGGGAGGATCCACTCCAGCGGGGGGCAGGGGCTGGTGCCAGAAAGGTCAGGACACTGGCCCAGGGTCACACAGCATTACTAGGAAGGGGCTCTGGGGCCGTGTACTTAACCATCTTCCTATGTCTCACCCTTCCCTGCGCCATCGGTGCCTGCATTTCTGCAAGGAGACACCTGTTCTGAACCGCACAAAGGTTCAGGACCTCAGGCCTCCTGTCTGCATGAGGAACCTATTTGTCGTCCCCTTCCCAGCTGGACAGGCCAGTGGCCAGGCTCCCAGGGCAGGGGCACTTGCTCTCAGACTGCAACAGAGTTCATAGAGACCAGAAACATGGTCCCGAGTCATGCTGCTTCAGCTTGGGATTCGTTAGGCATCTTCTGGCCTAATAGTCCCCCCAGCCCAGCCACTGGGGTGTCTGACCAGAGTCTGACTAGGAAGGCCCAGACCTCCCCATCAGGGTTGGGGGGTGTGGAGAGGCCATTGTAAGACTTTCCGGCAGAAGGGAGGCTCCCCAGCATCCTGTGGCCTCACTGTGTGGGCCACTCAGCCTGCCCCCACTGCCACCTGGTGTCCTGACAACTCCAGGTGCCCCTTAGAGGT
>PVKM010008057.1:0-39889 GCA_004027735.1 Carollia perspicillata | reverse complement strand
CAGTCTGCAGCCAATGCCTGATTAACGTGAAAATACAAAAGAGCAGCCTCGTGCCTTTGTGAGACCAGTTTTTAGTATGGTTCATGCTAACGGGTTTCTCATGGGATCAAGCTCAAGTTAGTCTTCTAGCTGCAAATGTGTCCTCGTTTAGCTACTTCCCCTTAATGATCTTGCTGACCTCATTCTATTACCAATTTTTCCTGACAGAATCCCCTGAAGAAACAAAAATTCCCATCTCGGGTTCAGCTTCTAGGAGGCTAACTTAAAATGATACCACCAATGTGTATCATACATACAATGGTATCGATTAACTGCACATAAGCCATCCATCTAGTTATTTTTAGACAATTTACTATTTTTTATTCAAGGATTATATTTTTACATACAAAAACACTGTCGAAAGTTTACCAATTTTTGTATTCCTGCTCATGAACAAGGAAGGTAGGAGAGGTAAGTCTGTGGTTACTATGAAAGCAAACATTTATTTTATATGTGTTTTAACTGTCAACAAGTAACAAGGATGTATATTTTATCTTATTTCCTAAATGGTAACAATACTACCACTATTAACATTCAATAAAACAAATTAGGTATTTAGGAAATAGAATAATTAGCACCCTTCAAATTAAATATTAAATGTATGCAAAAAAGGCATATTTAACTGCAAAAAAAAAAAAAAAACAGTTTCTGCTATTTCTTGAAGCAAAGCCTGAAGCTTACTACCGTACCCTTCAGTCTCAGAATAGCAGGAGGTATATTGTGCATTTGGTGATACAGTATAACAGCAGGATATAAGTTTAAAAAAAGGTAAAATTTATTGTTCTGATACTGACATTAATAACTTGAAAGAATAACAGCTAATGGCATATATTAAAAATAGAAAGATACAGATACACTTTTATGTATGTTATAGCTGAAAACTAAACCAGGAGTAAGAAATTATAATTATTCATTTCTTATTTTATTAGTTCTATTTATTTTATTATATAGAAAAATAAATATTTAATCTTACATTCTTAGACTTATTTATAAAAGCAAATGAAAAGAAGGAATAAATGTACTGAGTGGAATGTAAACATACTTCAAAATTGTAAGACCCTCCTTAGTTGCTATACCAAGTGATTGTCATTTTTTCTAAACACAGGCAGTACAGGATTTTCAGGCAGAAAAAGTCCTTGTTGTGTGCAACTATCCCTGGCCCTAGCCACCAAATGCCAGCAGCTGTTATTGTAAGAGCCAAAACACCCTCACATATTTGCAAAAAAAAAAAAAAGAAAAAAAAATTGTGGGAGAGAGGAGAGGGGCACGAAGGTCGATGTTATATCAGCCACCAGCTGAGAACACGATAAAAGGGCTTACAATGGAGCAGGGGGGAATTCAGTAACCTGATGCTGCCCTAGTAGCTCTATGATCTTAGGCACATTACCGCTCTCTCCAGGCCTCAGTTTATTCTTCTGTGATGTGGGTTTCACAAGAGTTGCCTTAGAAAAATCACTGTATGATCGAATGAGGCAGGGATGATGAAAAAGGTTTATAAAATGTCAAGTACCATCCACAAATACAACATTGTGTTTCATTTAACAATTATCCTATGCTGTATTTTTATGATTAATTAGAAAAGATTTGACATTTTAAGACATATGTATTACTGTCTAATATGAATGCAAGTGTACTAATTTGGAGACTCTGATTTTTGAGTTACCCAAGCCAGAAGCAATTCTAATCCTTGACCCTGTGTTACAGACTTAATGAGGCTCCAGTCACCTGCTGGTAGCTCCAGTGGCTAAAGGAAAAGAAGCTGGTACTTAGTGGAAATCGAATAACCTCTTTAGGATTTGTTCTGAAAAATCCAGTATTTTTTTAACTGATGACAAGAAGAATATGCCCATTTTAACTTGCTTCTACGGATTTAGGCAATTACAAACCCTTCCAGCAAGTCTTCTTTCCCCCAGTATTTTTATAAATATACAAAAAGTACATGTGGTGTATTACCAGAGAGAGAAACGAGTATATACATAAGTACAAAACCCTCGCTTTCCTTTATTGTTGAAGAAAATTCTGGCCCTCATAAAAAGCTTATAAAGCTGTCTATTAATGGCAAATAGCAACATGTCAAATTCTGACTTGCTGTGAACTTGTGCCATATACCTTAAGGGCAAGGAAGGGTGGCTGTCACTTTACAGAAAGAATGGTGCTCCTATTACAGAGTGACAGATTTCACAGCCTAAGTGTGATAATGTAAGAATTAATAAAAATGACTCAATTTCAGATTTTTCCCTAAAACTGCATCTTACTTTTTAAATGTTTAATAAATAAAATTCATTATATATGTATTTATGTAATGTATATAAATGATAGTACTTGGATTTTATTTGGTAACATGAGCTCTCATTTCATAGTGTTAGTGACTTGATAAAATTAACTCAACACAAAGCAATATAAATTACATTAAAAATATTATGGGCTAATTATTCAATCTACCAAATTTATTTTTGCTGTTTCTGAATCATACCAGTTATATACAGATATCTTGGATTCAAATATAAAAATTAACACAACCACAGGTAACTTGTCATGTGTTTTCCAGTAAAAAATATCTTTTTTGAAGAAAAATTAAATCACTTTAATATGTCTTATATTCTTATCATTTAGATTCTAAATCTACTAGTTGCACTCCTCTCAAATTTTTTTAATTGCTAATTTTAATTATTTTAAAAACTATTTAAATGATTTTTAAATTATTTTTAAGCATTTAATCAGAATTTTCACCACTCATAATTATTGTTTTCCAATTTTATCACCTTATGTTTGTCTAAGAAAAGCCCAATATAGAGAAAAATGATTTCCAGTAACTGCTATATAATTTCCTGTATCTTTATTCCATGAAGGGAACGCAGATTCAAACACACACAAAGCATACACACAAACACACACACAAACACACACACAGCTTTAAAGAAAATGCTGCAGAGAACAGTTCAACTGAACATATCTGGGGGAAAATAAGCTAGGAAATGGAGACCATTCCCGGATTCTCAGCGCACCAGAAACTCTCCCTGCCGCTACTTTCCATGTGTGAAAGCTGTCATAAATCTATGTCCACTGATCCACTTGCATTTGGCATAGGGGTTGGTAGATTATTTATCCAAGGGATTTCTGTCAGACTGGGATTAAGATGTCTTAAAAATTCCCAAGTGGGCAATTCATCACAACACAATTTAGAGAGCCACAATAGACCTTGGTAACAAAGCAGTGAGTGATAGGTGAGCCAAAACCCCCAGCTTGATCTAAAGAAAGCAGACAACATATACCAACGGTGTCAATCAAACTGCCTCCTGAGCCACCTCATAAATATGAAATAGGGAACAGACAGATTGGTTTTTCTTTCCTTGTTCCCAACAGTTATAAGAAGATATTCCAACGCTAATGAGTTCATTTCTGTGTATATGCCAGAAAAGTTCTAGCTCTAATTCTTTCCTACAGTCAAAGACACAAAAACAGGCTTTATGTATGAAATAATGGAGGTTGTGAAATGTGTTATTACTGTTGTTAAACTGCTCCCTATACAGCCAGTGCCACAGTTTTAGATTGAGTGAACCAAATAAATCTTCCTCTTTGCTTCTAAAATGAACGAAGTATATTTTTGGTACTTTCAGACCAACATTTATAACACAATCTAAAAACATCCTCAATGTGAATATGAGTATTAAATCATTGTGTTAATATTGAATTTGAAAAAAATCAAGAAGAGCTGCCAACTATATAAAGCAAATCTACCTGAATTCTTCAGACCAGAAGTCATTTCCTCAAAATTTCTCAGCTCAAATATAAAATCAGTGTTTTTCACAGATGCTGATGAAAATAAAATTATGATACTTTATCTAGAGAATAGCATATACTATACACCAAGTATTGTAAAAATGAAGGAGGTAATTAATAATGGGTTCACTGTTAAGATTACTTAAAAATAGCTCTTCAAAATTATGCTAAATTTGCAATAGTTTGAAGCTTCAATTCTAATTTTATTTGAAGTATACTTCACTTACCATACTTATTGCTTTGGAGAGATACATTTTTGGCCATGTTAACATCTGTAAAATATGGATGGGTATATAACGGATGACAAGTCACAGTTTGTTGTTTTTTAAAATGCAATATTGTGTTCTACAATGAGTGGCATCCTAGATTTAAAGAACATTAGCATAATTAATATTTCTCTGCCATTACTCTGATTTCCAGTTAGAGAAACTGTCTCTAACATCCACTGGAGTTCTAACTGCTGATTTCCCTACATTGTCTTTTGCAGATATGCTTTGTCTTCTCAATGAAATTGTGACATTCTCAGAGCAGAGACGTATTCTTATATTTCTTTATGAACATTTAGTGCCTTACTTACGGAGTGCTAGGCATGTAAAATTGTTCTGCGTATAATTTGGAGGTGGCACATTTGGGAGGTGGGAGCTTTGGAAGGTAATTACGTCATGAGGGTGGAGCTCTGGCCAACAGCATCACCACTAGCAATTGCTTTTGGAACAGGGCCAACCAGAGAGCTCTCACTCATGTTCCACTATGTGAGCAACAGAAGTCACCTGCACACAACCCGGGAGAAAGTTCTCACCAGAACCCTTTCAAGCCAGTACCCAGACCTCAGACTTTCAGTCGTCAGAACTGTGAAAAACAAATTTCTGTTGTTGATTAGCCACATAGTCTATAACACTTTGCTATCTCTGCTAAAACTAAGTGGCAGATATGCCACAATTTACCAATTTGCCTTTTAATTTACCAATATTTGCTACAACCCTCTCTTCTACCATTTCAAAGATGAAGTTCTCTTCACCTATGCTCAGCACCTCCGTTCAAGTGTTTTCTCTCTATCTATCTGTGGGCCTTTTCTCCTTAGCATTTGAGTATCCTCAAGGCTCCCCTAACTTAAAAGCAAATCCTGTGTGTTTTCCCATCTGGTTTGGGAATAGCAGTGGCTATCTCACAGGCACATGAGTTACATTAGCTAATGTCTCTCATACACTAAGCACAAAATCTATTGTATCCTAAGCACTGAACAAATGGACATTATCACTACTATTAAATACTAATAACATTAATACATAATGTGAAGCTGTTGGAAAAACAGTATAGACCTATCTTTTGCAAAATTATAATTAAACACATGGAATACAGTCAAAGGAATGACAATGCTTCACAGACAGATTTCCTCTTCTGCATAAACAGAGTTACTGTCCCATAATATTGGTTAAGAAAAACCTGTCAGTGTATGATGAAAGTCATTTTCTAACTTACATGCTTCCTGCAAACAATTATTTCCAAACTCTGAAAGGAAAAATGATACATCGGTATCTTTGTATATTTTGCCAGATATATTCACGAAAGTACTTTGTAAATTATATGTCAGCTAATTTTGTAATAATTATTCCTACCATAGGTAAAAAATCCAATAATAAATTTTCATTATTCTCTGGTATGCAGAAAATTATTTCAGCACTATGAACTTAATTTTCCTTTTTTTTCTCTTTGAGTTGTTTTGTATGATTTCACAGAATTTTTTGTTATAAATTAGGGTTGAATTGGCAACCATCGGAGGTGTGATACAACCAAGCCAATGAATTTCCTATTGTCAGAGAGCCAGTGATCTTCTCTGTGACACAGTCAATGGTGTGGAGTCAAGCAATTTGCAGTCAGTCAAATAAAAGGCATGAGGAGACTTCATGAATGTTGAGGGTGGGTTTGGATAGGAGAGGAAAAAATCTCCCAAAATCCAGGCCAACACAGTAAAGATGTGACACAAAGATGTGATCACTCTGAGACACAAAGAACATTACTTTACACTAATGGAAAATACTGATTGATTGTTAATTCTCAAAGAAGTTGGGTGGTTACCACTTGTGTAAATATTTATGTACAATTTGGGGGAAAGGTAGGTACTGGTAGGACTGGCAAGTTTTGCTGGTTAAAAGAACACTGTGTTAAGACAATGACTGCTGTCTGAGGTAGATATTCACCAATTCAATTCCAATAAACAAACTTCAATTCCTTTTTAGAGAGATGTGCAAAGCAGCTTAGAACACCCTCTTGCTTGGTGTTCTGCATGCACCCAAAATAACGTGTTAAGGTATGAACGAGCCTCCCTAGTGTGGTTTAGGTCTGATCCTTGTTATGCAGACTTTTCCATGGTGCTTTTATCTTTCACAGACAAAGCTAAGCATCAGTACAAATAATTGTTTTCTGAAGTTGCTATAAGAATACTGCAATCTTAGTCAATTTCTCTTTAGTTTTCTGAACAAAAGAAACAACTAGGAAGAACTGAAAATGAGAAGATGAATTCTTTGAACCTCTGTCTCAGTGGAAAGCAGATCAATTTGGTCAATCTCATGGCTAGAGATTTGCTCCTTCTCAAAACAGTCATTTGAGCAACTTTACAACTCTGTGCTCACGACTTTGATTTTTTCTAATATTAGGTTTTCTTTGATAAGGTTTTCTAAGTAAGACTCCTTATTTACTAATCATTTCATGTATTGCATAGATTGCCTAGGAAGACTGATTGGTATCAGAATATTATAGATACACTGGGAAAAGTCACCATAGAAGGAATAGAATCAATAGCCCTGGAAAACTAATAACATTGTATTTTCAGGCCTCCAGAAACATCTCTACAATGGGACTGTCCTTGTGTTGCAGTGGGATTTCAGAATGTCTCTCTCAGACCAGAGAATTTTAGAAACAACAATATTTAACCTTGATCTGTGACTTTGGTAATAAGGGGTCTTCTACTCTGTGAACTGGAAATAGCATTCAGATGATTGGATAGGTGTAGGCAGAGATGACTGGAAATAAGGCCGAGTCTGTGGGTAGAAGGGAGGAAACCAGCCTCATGGATCTGGAACGTGGATTTCTACAGAATTATAACTGATAGAGAGCTAAGCATAAGTATGTAGGGATTTCAAAATGTCCATTTCCTCTGAGCTTGTAGTTTTATTCTGTTCCTATGAAAATTTTTATTTAGGTAGGGGAGAAAGTCTAATGCACAGAGATGTTCACCAGAATGACCACATCCTTCTTCTGTTGTTTCTTGTACTGCCATTAAGATTTGCAAAATTTAAAAATTGTGAATAATATAGAAGAAATGCATGTTTGCTTAATAAATGGAGTAAATTTTTATGTATTAGAATTAAACAATAATAGTATAGATAGTAGAAATTATTTACTGAGATATTCCATGTGCCATGCATTGTGCTAACCACTTAGAAAGGATTATCCCATTTAATAAAACCTTCAAATTAACTTCTATTAGACACCGTTTTTATAGAACTTTTGTATTTGTGTTTATGGTTTTGTTTTCTAATAGCATAGCATCTCTTTTTTGATTATAGGACCTCAATTTTTTGGTGTGAAGCCACTTTTGTCCTTTTTTGACTTTGTTTCCTTTGTGGTCCAGGTTTTCACAATTAAATAGTCATCTAACCAGGCCTGACAGGAGTAATGGTTTCAGAAACAGACAAGGGACCCCCATCACAGTTGCCCTATCCAGCAAATAAAAATATGAAATACTCAGTTCAATTTGCATTTCAAATATACAGTAAATCATTCCTTAGTGTACATGCATTCCACACAATATTTAAGTCACAATTTTTAAAGATAATTCATTGTTTATTTGAAATTCAAATTACTTTGGAATTTTATCTGGAAATCCTACAAGAAGAGATGGCAAGACAAAGTTCAGAACTTATACTGAACCATTGGACAAAAAAATACTTCATATTTTCCTATAATCAATAAATTCATAAAATGTAAAGCCAAAAGTTGCTGGGCGCTATCTTTTGTTCAGCATGTGGAAAGTTGGCCTGGGAACGAAGTCTTCACAGACTATAGCAAAGCCAAGATTCTACTGACATCATTTGAGCTCCTGGACCCTATATGGCCACTGGAGTTTTTTTGTCTGGATTAGTACATTTTAAAGTTATTATGCCAACATATTTTTTTCATTGAACCATGAGTTTGGTTTATCTCATACAGCACTGAAGTATTCTTATCTAAAGCATCCTTACTATCCAATAAATGAAGAAACAAATATTATTTTGATAGATTTAAGGCCTCAGAGTAAGTATGTGTAGATTTTGAATTTAAAACAAGGAAGCATTGGTACAATATTTTAATTCTTTAACAATATTGTAGACTGTCTTACTAAATGAGATATATATGTGCAAAACAGTTATTTTTTTACTATATTTTAGTACTCATCCAAGGATATTTTTATTGATTTGAGAGAAAGAGGAAGGGATAGAAGGAGAGAGAGGGAGAGAAACGTCTGTGTGAGAGAGAAACATCAATCGGTTCCCTCCTGTATGCACCCCGACTGGGGGGGGTCGAACCTGCAACCTAGGGATGTACCCTGGCCAAGAATCAAACCCATAACCTATTGGCGTATGGGATGATGATCCAATCAATTGAGCTACCCAGCCAGGGCTGCAAACAGTTCTTTAAAAAAAATATTTACACACACTAATTTTTAACAAAGATACCTTCTTGAGGAGCCAGTCCCTTTTCGCTGGCAGGATGCATAAGACTCATATGTCTAGAGGGAGCTTTACATCTCCAAATAACACAGGAAAAAACTCAGGTAGCCTTCCTTATCTGGTTGTGCTTCTATAAAAATATACTCTCTCATTCAAAACTACCTCATATATTTTGAATCTGGGCTAAAATCAAGAATCCAAAACAAAACCTATTTGTAATTAAAACTGTAGAAGAGTACACATCTAAAATACAAATTTGAGTCCTGGCTGGTATGGCTGTGAATTCAGTGCCAGCCTGTGAACCAAAGGGTCGCAATTTGATTCCCAGTCAGGGCACATGCCTGGGCTGCAGGCCAAGTCCCCAGTAGGGGGCGCACAAGAGGCAACCACACACTGATGTTTCTCTCCCTCTCTCCTTCCTTTCCCCTCTCTCTAAAAATAAATAAAGTCTTTAAAAAAAACAACAAAATACAAATTTGATCGTGTCACTCCCCTACTCACCAGCAAAGTATACTTTCCCTGTGTTGACCTGCAAGCCTTTTAACTATCTATCCATCAACATTCATGCCTCTTTTTGTTTTCAATATTCCTTACATTACTTAAATTTCTCACCAGACAAAAGATATTTTTTCTGGGCAGAGTAATAACAGTAGAATATGAAGCAGTTTATCAAAATCAATTTGGTCTTCTACATATTCATGAGATAATTTTAATAAATATTGTGAACTTTCCTTTTCAAAAACTAAACTGCTGATTTATTCTTTCTATGACACATTCTGGAACTTAAAGCATCACAAAAATAAGCCAGTTTACTCCCAAGAATGGTTTCATTTTGTCAAGTATTTCAGACATAAAAGACCGGATTTTTAGCAAAATCAAGTAACGAGAGCACAATGAATCCAAACATGAAGGACACATGGTGCCTGAAACAGCAAAAAACCCGTCATAAATAATCAGTTAAAAACTAGTAAATATATCTGAACAGAAAACAATAGCTATAAGCTCAAGATCTCTTGGCTATTGGGTTAAGTGAAATTATTAAGACTCTGGATAGCTAAAATACTTGTGGAGGGAGGGAGGGAGGAAGGGAGAAACCTGGAAAGTGAACCAACACTGTATTTTATACAAAGATGGCATTTCTAATTACATTATATTGCACC
The DNA here is from genome assembly GCA_004027735.1 of Carollia perspicillata. Taxonomy (NCBI): domain Eukaryota; kingdom Metazoa; phylum Chordata; class Mammalia; order Chiroptera; family Phyllostomidae; genus Carollia; species Carollia perspicillata. The sequence continues at coordinate 30,201 of PVKM010008057.1, read as the reverse complement.
CTTTTTATGCCAAACCAGTAGATAATTATCTCACAGTTACCTACTTTATAAAGTGGTATTTCCTTTTTCTTCATCATGACTTTGACCATCTCCATTAACAATACCAGCTTAGAGTATTTATTCACATTCCCCATATGACTGGCCTAGCTTGTGAGTGATTTATGTGTTTCTCTCAATCACCTTTTTGTCTGAACCTTTTACACAATATACTTCGAATTAATTCAAGTCACACAAGGTGGCAGTATCCTGAAGCTATACGATCTATAACGGTAAGCTAATCAGAACCAGTAGAAATCACAATTTGTACTTCATGCTACATTTATGTCTGTTATATCCCACTTCTTATTTTGTTTTGTCTGTTGGTTTAAACATTAGAAAAAGGACTCTGTATTTGACACAAAGAAGTCTGATAGCCAGGTTCAAATAAATTAGACACATTTTAAAAGCCAAATAGATTATTTAAAAAATTTAAACACAGGAAGAAAATTTCAGTTCAGGTGTCCATAGAATCACAATATTATTACTGCAGCTGTATATTATTGCCACAAGCAAGACTGACCAACAGCAATGGTGAATTTTCCCACAATCACACAAAAATAATATTTTATCATGATAATGACCATACGTCCATTTCATTAATTTCTAATAAAAGAAAAGCACAAATAAATTGGAAGTGATTAAAATCTGGAATAGTTTCAGAGGCAAAAATATCACTAATTTTTTAGTTTTAGAACTCTTCCAATTCTTTCTCATTATTATTGTAGTCATCAGCAGCAGCACCAATACAGATAACGTGGATCTATTTATTTTTTAAATGGGGAGACACTATGCTAGGGCTTCACCAAGACTAGGTTATTTAGAGATAAGAAAAGTGAAAATGGATGCATAAGGAGGCTGCCTAACTCACTGAAGTCCAGACAACTAGTAAATACTGACCACAGACTAAAAAGTGTTTCTGTAGACCTATGGATATTAGGCTGGTGAATATTATTCTGCTTCTCTAGTAAACAGAAAAGTAATTTGTAGTTTACCTTCTAAATTGTTTTCTGCTTGATAATATTTTCTCTAAAAATAATAATCCCCTACCATAAAATTGGAGTGTAGGATATTTCTACACCATGTGGTTATAGATTTTTAGTCATGAATTTATTAATCACCAGAAAAGAGGAACAGACCACAGAAGAGTGGTATAACTTCTAATTTTGATGCACGTTTTTATTTTTCTCTGCAGCAGTTTAGAAATGACCACCACACAGATGCATCTCAGCCCTTGCATGTAACCGCTGTGAGTAGGAAGTGATACGTTATCACCAAAAAGTTTCAAGCAGTCCAAGTGCTTTAGGTTATGCCATGAGCCAATTAAAATCTAGAACAGTTAGATATTTTGGGTAGCCCCCGCAACATTTCTATATCATCAAAATAAAGAAATTAGCCGCTAGTAATGAGAAAGGAGCAAGGCCTGCCAAATTTGCCTAAATGGCCTTCACGGGCTCCTCCATTTCAAGGCCGCCTCGTTTCCCTTCTGTGATGCCAATATTAATTATAAATTGTAAACATTTATCAAAAAGATGGTTTTAAGATTTATTCACTTATAAAGGGACAATGATATGCCCTAACAAATTTGCAAATGTCTAAAGTAATTAGTTAATATATATTTACCTGAAAAATAAAAGCAGCATTTTGGAGTGGCAAAGTTTTATGAGAGAGATCCAAGTGGTCTATAATCATATGGATAATAGAAGTATAAGTCAAATGTTTGTGATTTAGTTAGAAGTAATTTTATAGTTTACTTATTGATAATCATATCATAATACAGTATGCTTCATAAACTTTTTATATAGATTTCTTTAAAACAGAAAATGGCATAACTGATTCTCTGTGTGACTATTTTTTTCACTTTAAATAAAAGCAGAGCTCTGAGACTTCTAGTTGTCTCTGGATCATACTTTCAGAACCACAGCATTTGCATTTTTTAATACAGATCACTTCTAAAACACTGCTGCATTATATGTATAACAATGAGGCCTGTCCAGAAAGCACATAGCCATGTAACATGAAAAAATAGAGGCATTTATTGAAGAAGATGCAAGAGACATTGTATGTGAGGTAATGATGCCTCAGTCCCCTTCAAATTAGGCACCTTGGGACCTCACACAGTTCTCAGTGTCTCTTCCACTGTTCAAAACTCTCGCAAAATCCTTTGTTGGAATCACCATCAGCTGGCCCATTGTATTTTCCTAAATCCCACGGATGGTCTGAAATCTCTTCCCTTTCAAAGGTGATTTTAGTTTTGGGAAAAGCCAGAAACAGCAGGGCACCAAATCTGGGCTGTAAGGGGGTTGAGTTACCTGGGTGATTTAATGTTTCACCAAAAAACTCTGCATGAAACATGATAAAGATGTGTTGCTCTACTCATTTAGTCATTTTGAATGTGATGGCCACACAGTACACATGCTCATTCAAGCCATCTACTGCACTCACTGAATAGTACAGTGAAGTTGCCATTGTTCATACATGCACATTCCAGTCCACTCTCCTTGGCTGCCAAGTTACATCAATGTCACACAAACTGTTCTCATTATCTTAACAATGGCTTGATTTTTCTGGACAGGCCTTTTTGTATATCAAATAAACGTTGTGATTCCTATGACATGGCATTGGATTTCCAGCTCAGGGTGAAGCAAATAATTGTTGTTAAGTTCACTGTTACCAAAAAAAATGTTAGTTTACTACAAATTCTGGTAGCACACTCAAATAGCTTTAAGACAAGTTATAGGACATTTTCTTTCATGGTACCTTTAAAGTATTGTAAGTAGCCATAATTTTGATATATACAAAATTTTTTATTCTAAAAAGCTATGCAGTTTGGGGTGGTAAAAGGCCTGTCAGCTGTAATAAAAATGAAAGTAAGAGTTTCTTTTTACCCTAAGTTGTCAAAAGTTTCTACCTATATATGAGGAATCTCAGCCCCCATTCAAAAGTAGGAACCATTTCTTTAGGTTCTAGCACAATATCATTTAAAATGAGCAAAAGGAGGATTCTGATGGAGGGGGTGGGGGGAGAGGCCCAATGTTTGAAGAATCAAAATAAGTGGCCAAAAGATGCAGTTTAAAGATTGCAGAAAGTAGAAGGGCCAGAGTTACTACTGCGTGCCAGGGACTAAGATAACATTCACTGAGGGATGGGACTTCTCTGAAGGAACTTCTGAGAGAATGATGACCGGTCAGTTGAGATCTGGGTGTCCAAGGAGAGCTACCCAAGACTATACACATGGCAATGTACCTGTACCTGCAGTCCTATGCTCCAGGTACAGTTTTCTATACTGAGGAATGGAGGCTTTTACTCCACAGATCAAGTGGGCTTTTCAATTGCGTCTAATTGTAACAGGAGAGATGATCAATCACAAGTGTCTTCTCCTCTCTGAAGACTTCCTGTCGTCCTCAAAACACAAAACTGCTTACTGCTTTCTAATTTACAATAGACACTGTATCTTTTCCTTCAATACAGGCTATTATCATTTATTATAGCTAAGCTCTTGAAAGCACATCCTAATTATTTTTTTATCCCAAGTGTCTAATACAACATCTGCCACATACTAGATACTAAATAAATAAATAATCCAATTAAAAGTTTTTTCTTTTTTTTTTTTTGCCTTTAGTTTTTGTACTTAGCTCTTAGTGCTTTATCTGAAAATGTTAAATTGTTGTCCATCTTACTCTAAAATTACAAGTTCTGTACTTTCAATGCACTGGATCTCAAAACATTAAAATCTCCAAAACCTACTACCACCTCCTCCATTCTCCTCAATCTGCCAGGCTTACAACCTTTTCCCCCAAGATATCCATGGGGGTTGGAACTATCTACAGTATATGGAAGAGAAAACTTACTTAGCTAGGCAAAGTGATTGATATGAGGTACACTTAATTCTCTGTTACTTTTAATTTGGGGCAGAGAAAGAGCATCATATTATATTTGAATTTTAGTTGTATAACCTTAGGCAAATCATACCTCTGAATGGTAATGCTATATTTTCCTTTTAGGGCTCTTGTGCAGATAAGGCAATTTATATGTAAAGCAACTGGCTCATGATGGGTATTTAATACATTATTGAGTCTTTTTTATACTTTCTCCACTATCAGGCAAGTCCAAAAACACCATAATTTCTAAATTAAACCATTGCAATATTCCTAGTGGACACCCCATGCATGTCCCCCATTTCCCACACAATAGCTGCAGTGATGTTTCTTACCATGTAAACCAGATGTCATTCTCCTGTTCAGAATTGTCCAGTGGGCCCTGGCTGGTGTGACTCAGTGGATTGAACACTGGTCTGCAAACCAAAGGGTAACCAGTTCAATTCCCAGTCAGGGCACATGCCTGGGTTGCAGGCCAGGTCCCCAGTAGGGGGCACGTGAGAGGCAACAACACATTGATATTTCTCTTCCTCTCTTTCTCCTTCTCTTCCCCTCTCTCTAAAAATAAATAAATAAAATATTTTTTAAAAAAACCATCCAGTTGCTTCCCTTCCCTCTGCCTGCTGGGCTGACATGATGTGTCCAACTCCCAGTGCCCTCTCAACTCTCAGTGTGGCATTACTACCATAAACTCTATGGCCCCCTTGTGAGTCCTTGGTCATGCCAAGCGCACTCACCTTGGAGCCTCACTACATCTGAAAATCCACTGCCCAGTGTGCTGGTCCCTTCATGTCCTTACTTTACCTCAGTCGTCAGTCTACCTTAGATTATGATCAGTCCACCTTAACTGATCATCAGTCCACCTTAACAACCTATCAGTCTGTTTCTTTCACTGCTATTTGTCCAGAATTTAAAGCAGTACCTGGTACACAATGGACCCTCAAAAATATTTGCTGAATGAATAGACAGCTGATAATAATTTTTTTTAAATCCTGGGCAGCATTTTTAATGCTGCAAAGTAATAAAATCATGGACAAATATTATCATTACTTTAATAAAAAATAAGAAGAGCTAGTACTTATTGAGTGCTTATTTACTACATATCAGGTATTAACTGATTTGGTCCTCATACAAAACTTAAAATAATAGGTATAACAATTGCCCCCATTTGGCAGTTGAAAAGCTAAGGTTTAGCAATTTATGTAACTAACCCAAGGTACCGTAACATAGTAACTGATAAAGAGCCTGGTTTTGAACAAGCATTCCAATTCCAAGCCTGTCTGAATCAACACACTAATTTCCGAAAGAACTTCACAAAAACAATTGCCTGATCTCCTCAAAATTCATTTTCTTGCAGACTTCATACATTTTGATCTACTGTTACTAAGTGTCAAATGATCTGTTACAATTCCAAAAACATTTTTTCCTGTCATGTTGGGAAGGATAAGAAATAAGACAGGACCTATTTCTCGGTCAGCCCACTCCTGATAGTTCATACAGGTCTGAGCACGTATAGCTCTGTCTTCGCAGAAACTGTGTGGACTGCTCCTGTTCATCAATCATGTCGTGGCTGTTTACTCCTCCCCAGGCCACATTGCCCTCCACATGGCATCTGGGTCTTCTGCTCAGCAATGCAAAACGTGCAGTGGCAGGTGAAATTTCTATTCACGTTTGCATGTGACATTCAAGTCGGAATGTCCCATTGTTAGTAAACAAACTTATGTCACCGAGACACCATATTTATTCTTGATAACACTATACAATGGGAAAAAATACATCAACTATTTCATAATCATGACAGAAGTTAGCATTTAGAATTATATGAAAATTGTTCTCTTTGTCACTTATCGTGTTCTGTTTTCTCGTTTTATACAATAATTTTAATCTAAGTGGCCTTGTTACTTGGCTGAGAAAAGGAGTCAAATGTGAAAAATAAATCAAACTGGCAGAAAAAATGCAAGGAACAATAAGAATTATAAACAGAAATGTTTATGTGATGTACAGCACATGCTACAGACCCTGCTGATTATGGAATTAAATCACTATAGATATAGCCAGGAAACGAGGAAAGAAATTGCAAAAGAATTAAGAACTAAGAATTCTTTTCCCCTGACAAATGTATCTGAGCAGGTTACCTACTCTGTACTTCAATAAACCATTATAAAATTAATCTCCTTACTTATATTTTCCTTCCAGCTCAAGTTCATTGAAGAAGAGTGCTGACTTTGAGATTGGTGAACCACCTACCATAATGAGATTCAGGAGTTCCATTAATCTCTAGCAACTGTCCACAAAATTTTGTGTAGACATCTTTATATATTAATCTTTCTGGGAAAAGTTTCATATCATACATCAATTTTTATTTTTTAAAAAATTAATTAATTTATTTTTAGAAATAGGGGAATGTGAGGGAGAGAAACCTCAGTGTGAGAGAGAAACACCCAACCAGTTGCCTCTTGTATGTGACAGACCACATGGACTGAAGCTGCAACCCAGGTATGTGCCCTGACTAGGAATTGAACCAGTGACCTTCCACTTTGAGGGATGACATCAAACCAACTGAGCCACACTGGTCAGGGCTAAACATCAGTTTTTCAAGGGAATTCATAACCTAAGAGAGGTATAGATTATTTAATATAAATGTGACAAAATAGTTGATATTTAATATTTGTATATTTTACATGCACATATACATCTATCTCTAAGAGAAGCTTTCTTAAATACCTACCCTACTCTTTTATTTGGAGAAACAGCTACCCTACATAATGAAATATCAACCAAGCCTCGACAAGAGGACAGTTTTTAAATTGCTGGTTGTATTAAGGTGTTGAGTGGATGAGAGTGGTCTCTTTGAGCCTTAATTTTTTAAATAGAAGGTATTTCTAAAATGGTATCAACGACCCATTTAGTTGAACACCACTGTATATTATAATGGCCTTCCATGCAAATGTAGACTTAGGGTAGGTCTAAGATCTGTAAAGAAATTAAATGCTCTAAAGATTATAGTTCATTCATCATTCAAAATAAAACCAGTTCCAAAATGCAAAATATATGTTAGAAAACCCAATAAAATTCTACTTTAATTTTGTTTTAATCCCAAATATAAAATTATTTTTTAATTGTGTCCTAGGTGGCTGTTTAGTTGGTTTACTAGGTAGTCAGTCCCTCTTAGACATCTTTTGCAAGGTTCAAGTGAATAAAAATGTCATTTATGGCCAAGAAATTTTCTTATACCAAAGACTCCTTGGTTCTCACTGACTCACAGTTACTAACAGCTTGAACTGCTGTGACCAATGGAACCAGAGCCGCCTCTCTGGCTCTGCACTGGCAGTTACTGAGGGCTGTCTCAGACTCCGACAGGCACTTCACATGGATTTCTCATCTGTCTTCACAGCTCCTCAAGAAAAAGGCTGAAGTAGGTTTTAGACGAGGTGAGCAATTACTGTTGAGACCTCCTTTCTGGGATGAAGTCTTTTCCTACCACCCATTCTTTCTGGAGAAAGGGAAGAACTGATTTAACTTTTCACACAGGTGTGCAGGCTCTGAAACACATTGTCACCCTGCTAGCATACCGGCTCTTTAGAGGATCGATTAAAAAGCAATTGAACTACAGGACCAATGGGATAGGCTTCCTGAGGACAGAAGAGGAAGGAGCTCATTCAATCATCCATTAAAAACCAGAATAGACCTATACACCAAAAAAGCAATTCATATCCTAAAAGGAAGAAGAAAAATGGAATTCAGAGGTTTAATCCTATAACGTTGGACCTGGAAAGTATTTCAGCTGCAGTTATTTTTCCACATTTCAATTTAGTTCTAAATTGTATGTTTTTATGTACTTTATTATATACACTGGGTATTTTCCACATTTCTTCTAAATGGAAAATTAGTTGAACTAGACATATTGCCCCATTTAACTTATAATATACATATTTTAAAAATATTTTAGGATGCCCACACCTTGAATTATATAAAATATTACAATTCTCATTTATACAAGAACACTGAACAAATCTACACTAGCCTGTCACGTTTTATTTCTCAGAATTTATGCTAATAACTAAAAATATCTTCTTTAAAATCTTGGCCATGGATTAACAAAATTGAAAGATGTTGCTATAGTGGTCAATATAGATTCTGGAATATAAAAAGCTGAGAAATTCTGTGACAGCAAATTTATTCATTCTAAACGAGCTCGATACCTTCAGCCCGAAAGAACATGACACAGGCTGAGGGAAGCTGATAATTAGCTGAAACGACTGTCACGGTCTTAAGTGGCTCACAAAGAAGAGGAAAGGGGCTTTAAGACTCAAGATACACAAGTGCCACTGATTTTTCCAGAAGGAAAAAAAATGTATGACAAAGTTGAGGATTTGGTACAGGTTCTGAGAAAGGCTCCACGACAGATTTTGACCCCTGAGAAGACAGAGTCAAATACAAGACTGTGATTGGTTTAGCAAACTATTAAGATCTCTTCCAATCCTGAAATTGCAGACCTATCAATAGTAAGTGACTGGTTTGGGTTCTTTGGATAAATGTGTTCCTAGAATAAAGAGACATGTATTAGATTAGCATAGCCTAATACAAATATCAGATAAGAGCAGTATAAACTAGCTGTGAAGAGCAAATCCTCTTGGTTTGATTAGACCCGCTTCTGTTCTACTTGTTCCACACCCATAAGCCTTTATCTGAAAATGAGGCTGAGTTTAGAATTTTGAATTTTTTTTAATTTTAGAAAGGAACTATGATAAATATTCTGTATATTATATTAACATTTCCAGCACTCAGAACTAAAACACACTGAAATGTCTGAATATTCATACTAAGATAAATAAAGGCTATATAGACCCTCACTTCAATTTAAGTCACAATTTGTCTGTAAATAGGACCCATGTACCTATAGTTGCGTGATGCCAGGTAAATTATTTAAATCAGGGGTGTCAAACTTATTTCCACTGGGGGCCACATCAGCCTCACAGTTGCCTTCAAAGGGCTGGATGCAATTTCAACTCCTTAACACTTAAGGAGTAGTTACATTTATACAGTCCTAAAATTACTTTGGCCCTTTGAAGGCAATCGTGAGGCTGACGTGGCCCCTGGTGAAAATGAGTTTGACAGCCCTGATTTAAATGCTATAGTCAAGTTATTTAATCACTACAAGCTTCAGTTTCCCCATCTTTAAAAGCAAGATCATTAAAACTACCTCATAGGATGTTGATGATAATTTAATAAAGTAGTGTATGTTAAACACCTGATATAATATCAGCAAATATCATAAAGTCAAATGTTTTATATATTCTTATATACACACATTTTATAACCTTTGTCACAAGTCAGTGATTCAAAACTATCCACACACTGAAATCACAAGGGGGTCTTTAAAAAAATACACCAGTGTCAGGGTCTCACACCCTATCAATTGCTTCGGTATCTCTGTTTCTGCTGGTAGAACCAGGACCAGGGCAATTTTTAAAGTTCTCTGGGTGATTCTAACATTCTCTCAGATTGAGAACTAGTACTCCAAATATAAGATCACAGAGACACCTGGCTTTTTTATAGCATTTAATGACTATTTCTGAACTCACCCCCAAGTAAGGGAATGTCCGATTACTGAACAAGACATGCCTACCACTGTACCTGCATAAATTGTCTTTCCATTATAAATCTCTCTTAAATTAGTTCAGTGGGAACAGGATTTGTTTAGTAGGCAGTTTCTTATAGTCCAATTACTTTTGGGAAAACCGAAAAATCATGGGTCTAGTCCCCAAAATACAGAAGACCAAGCCTTAGGTTCGAAGTGCACCAAAAGCAAGCCTGTGGCAGAGTGTGCCACTCACCTTGTAGCCTGTCCAATGACTGCATTTCGCATGGCTCCTTCTATGACAAGACTGAGGATTCAAACAGATGATGCTCAGACGACAGATGCCAACAGAACTCTCACCTGCAACTTCCGAAGCAACTAACGTGGGAAGCCAAACCATAACTCTGCAGCAAGATTCCCAGAACTGCCAGAACTTAGTCAAAGACTTCCAGCTGCTTTATTTTGTTTTTGGTCTGGGCTTCCAACTCAGGTCCAACCAGGGAAAGCCAAATGTGCTCCCCAAACTAATCATATAAGATGCCTCGCTTCCAGCTAGCCCATTCCACTTCCGGTGCCAACAGACCCAATCACACCACACCTGAAGCCTTCCCTTTTTCTCACTGCAAAGTTTCCCCACTCCCCTCCCTGCCCTTTGAGTCTCTGCCGAATGCAAATGATGGGGGCTGCTATAGGAGCTCTGAATAAACAGCCTCAGTTTTTTCTAATTATGTGGTCTTCAGTCATTTCCAGAGTTTGTTGAATGAGGAGCATGAATATTAGGATTAAAGCTCCATTTCTTGTTACGTTTTCCATGTTTTCGCTTATACTCTAACTGCTTACTTTTAAACTTTGTATTGAAGAATAATATGTATACAGAGAGTACACATATCACAAGTATAAAACTCAGTGAATTTGCACAAAGTAAACACACTTGAGTATAAGAGCCCAGGTGAAAAAAAATTCATGTAACTAGCAGCCCCAAACACCCTCTTTTGTGCTCCCTCCCAGGGAGGAGTCTCCCCCATAATATGACCTCTATGCTAACTGCTAAAACCACAGGGTACATTGGCTTGCTTTGCATTTCCTTGATAAGGAATCCGGGAGTAGTATCTACACTTAGTGTCTAGTTTCCTTCACTTGATGTTATGTTTCAGTTTTGTCAGTATCGAGTTTTGACAGCCATGAGCTACTACAATATGAAAAGTGTACCACAGTGTATGTTTTGTTTGACTGTTGATGGACATTCGGGTTGTTTCCAGTTTGGGGCTATGAGAGACAGGGCTGCAATGAGCATCATAGTGCATGTCATTTGGCAGTTACATACTTCTGGGAGGAATGTATGTTCCACTGCGGCAGAAACAAAAAATACCTTTTAATTAAAAAAACAAAACAAAACAGAAGAACCAAGTGTTGGTGCTAAACCAAGTGGTTGGTGCTCGACTAAACCTAAATGAAGAAATTCAGTGTCCAAATAGGTATGACCCCATCTTGTTTTTTCTATCATCCTAATGTAATTGTAAAGATTATATTGCATTTTTCTAAAAAAAAATTTAAATTGCAGATACTATGTCAGTTTTATTTGTAGAAATATATGGACTAGCTTATGTGAAATATAATTTATATCTACTGGAAATAAATATTTCTCATATACATATTATACAGTAAAACCATCTTTGGCTTTCTTATTATGTAGTATAAAAAAGGAAGAAGTTGCTTGTATTTTAGAAAGCCTTAAAATTAAGCAGGAGAAACTTCTTCCTTATATAAGCTGCTTGAGGATGGAAACAGGTCAAATTCACCTTTATATTCCTACATCTGTACCTCTGGTACAGAGAAGGCTCTGGCTAAATGTCTGTGAAATGAATGAATCTTCAAAAAGCCATGTCACCCAATGTTCCCCTTGAAATACTCTTTTAATGAGGTGGTAAGAAGCTTGCTAAAATTAATTAAACCTGCCTTCCCAGCTCTTCTCTTGTTGTTTGTGCTTCTGGCTCTAGATCTCAACATTGAGAGCCTGTGGGCCACGCCCCTCCACAGGAGGCTGGAAAGGTCTTGAACCGAAAAGAGGAAGGAAAATAAGTGTTTACATTTCACCAGTTCACCTATGCATTCACCTAAGTGCACCCCAACCCTCAGGCTGGATGACGAGCCTCCTGTAATGGGAAAGCAGCTGGAGCTGGCCAGAGAAAGAGGAATAGGAAACACAGGTCAGCCACCAACCCTGGCAGCTTCGGAGCCTATATTCATATTTGCTGCTACATTAACTGTGTTCAGGAAGTTATCTACTTTACCTTTTACATTTTTTAAGAGATGTTGAGGCCAAATTTCAATAAAATATTTTGGAAAGAACCAAACAATTGACACAATTCAATGGCAAAGCCATTTTGTAAGATTTTAATATATTACCATTGTAGAAAATCACATTGTGCAGTAGATAGAAATCAGTACACTAGGGAAAATGCCCTTGGTCTAATTAAAGAGTAACTGCTTTTATGTTTATTAAGTACTCTCTCCCAAGTGGGAAGGATAAAGTTATAACAACATTAAAGAAATATTAGCACCCTAAATTCTATCACTTTAGCTCAAGAGATGTTTATATTTTTCCTATTTATTTACTTATTTTTAAGAGAGTGGAGAAGGGAGAGAAAAAGAGCAGGAGAGAAACATCTTTGGTTGCCACTGGCACATGCCCCAGCCAGGGAACAAATGCACAACCCAGGCACATGCCCTGACCCGTAGCCAAACCAATGACCTTTCGCTTTGTGGGACAATTCCCAACCAACTGAGCCACACCAGGCAGGACGATATTTTTCCTAATTATAATACATCTTTGCTTTATTACATACTTATAATAAATAATGGTAATTATAGTGTGCATAGACTTCTTAAATTTCAATTTAGCCCAAGAAACATTGCCCATACTGAAACACTTTATAGTATTTGTTTTAAAATTATACAATACTCACTGAATAAATTAGAATTCCAACTGTTCTATTATTGTGTGACATTTACACTATAATTTTGCATGTTTTTGGTTTTATAGACTCCTACTTTTTAAATTATTTTTGAGTATATACATCAAGCAACAGAAATATGAAGTCAAAGAGAATGCATATATTTATTGTTTCTAAAATAATTCACTAGTTTTAATACATCTAAATAGTCACAGTATTATAATTTAAAACTAAGTAGCACCCCAAATTAACATACCATCCTCATTTGTCCCACACTCACATCACATTCATAAATGCTACCTACAACATACAAATGTGTTATCTGGCTAATGTTTTCATGAAATGATGCATATTTCAAAGGAACAAGTGTTCACTGCTTTGTGTTGCCAGCAAGTCAGAAAATCCATCCATTTCCAACAATACTATGAGGTAAGACTCCCATGGAGGTAAAAGAAAAAATAAACTAATTTTTATTGACAACACATCATGTGTCATACCTTACGCTACAGATGTTCTCATGTTTCATCTAATTCAAGGCTCCGCAGTGTATTGTAACTGCACTCAATGTTACAAAATCAAGATAAAGACAGTTCACGGGGTTTCTATCCCAGCAGTCCAAATACACACACAAAAAATTTAAAAACTAGTGATACAGGTGCTTCAGCATTGCTCTCAAACAAAAGTGTAATAACATTTGAGATCAGCTAATTTTTTTGACATGAAAGCAAACAGTTGATCTTTCAGAAGACAACTGTTTCTTTCCTGACTTGAAGTTTTTTATAGGAAAAATGCTTCATAAAATTTAATGTAGGTGAGAGAATTAATTCTAAAGTGCCTTAGCATGGATGCTACATACAAGGATATTCCAGAGAACATTTTATATTTGACATGCCAATATTTTCATAACATAATCTTTTTCTATAATTTTATAGGCACTTACAAGTATTTTTAAGTTAGCTTGTTGAAAATTAGCATACATACACTAAAATCACAATGATTTTAGCAAGGTAGACGCACACATAAAAATGCGATACATTCACATTAAAAAAAATAGACATTGCCAGCAAAAGGTCATTTGTGCTCTAACCTCTAACACCAGAGATTAATTTTGTCTTCACAAGTATTTTTGTTCTTTTTCTTCTTTAAAAGAATTTTTGTTGAATTTATTGGAGTGACATTGGTTAACAAAATTATATAGGCTTCAGGTGTACAATTCTATAATACATCATCTCTGTATCGTATTGTGTGTTCACCACCCACGTCAGGTCTCCGTCACCATTCATTCTCCTGCTTTACCCCCTTCTACCTGCCTCCGCCCTTCCCTCTGGTCATCACCATACCGTTGTCTGTGTCTGTGAGGGTTTTTAAAAATTTTTTTGCTTAGTCCCTTCACATTTTTCACCCAGACCTCCAACCCCACACCAACAGCTGGCAGTCTGTTCTCTGTATCCACGAGTCTGTTTCTATTTCATTTGTTAGTTTATTTTGTTCATTAGATTCCACAAATTAAGCGAAACCAGATGGTATTTGTCTTTCTCTAACAGACTTATTTGACTTACCATACTACTCTCCAGATCCATCCATGCTGTTGTAAAAGGTAAGATTTCCTTTGTTTGAACATCCAAGTAGTATAACATTGCAAAAATTCACCACAGCTTTTCTACCCATTTGTGCTGCTTCCAAATCTTGGCTACTGTAAATAATGCTGCAGTGAACACAGGGGTGTATACATTCCTTCAAATCACAGTGTCAGGTTCCTTCAGATAAATTCCCAGAAGTGGAATCACTGGGGATATAAGGCAGTTCCATTTTTAATTTTTTGAGGAAACTCCATACTGTTCTACACAGAGGCTGCACCAGTCTGCATTCCCACCAACACTGCAGGAGGGTTCCCTTTTCACCACATCCTCACCAGCACTCGTATGTTGATTCAACAATAGCCATTCTGACAGGTGTGAGATATCTCACTGTGGTTTTAATTTGCATTTCTCTGATGATTGGTGGCATTGAGCATCTCTTCATATGTACATTGGCCATCCATATGTGCTCTTTAAGTGTTTATTCAGATCTTTTGCCCATTCTAAATTGGATTATTTATTTGTTTGTTTGTTTGTTTTGGGCGGGTCAGGTTGTAGAAGTTCTTTATAAATTTTGGATAGTAGCCGTCTATAAGATGTATCTTCGGTGCATATGTTCTCCCATTCAGTGGGTTGTCTTTTCATTTGTTGAAGGTTTCCTTTGCTGTGCAATAACTTTTTAGTTTGATGTAGTCTTGTCCATTTTTTTTTCTTTTGTGTCTTTTGCCCAAGGAGATAATAAAAAAAAAATTGCTATGAGAAACATCCAAGATCTCACTGCCTATGTTTCTTCCTAGGATTTTATGGTTTTGAGTCTTACATTTAAGTGTTTCATTCATTTTGAGTTTATTCTTGTGTGTTGTATAATACAGTGGTCTAATTTCAGTTTTTTCATGTATGTATCCAATCTTTCCAACACCATTTACTGTATAAATTATCTTTACCCCATTGTATGTTCTTGCCCTCTTTGTCAAATATCAATTGACCATAGTTGCATGATTTTATTTCTGGGCTTTCTCTTCTGTTCCATTGATCTATATCTCTGTTTTTATGCCAGTACCATGCTGTTTTTATTATTATGGCCTTGCAGTATAATTTGATATCCAGTACTATGATTCCCCCAACTTTGGTCTTCTTTCTCAAGATTGCTGTGGCTATGAGAACCCTAATGATTCTACTAGAGAATTACTAGAACTGATAAATAAATTCAGGCAAGTAAAAGGATACAAAATAAATACACAGAAATCAGTTGCATTTTTATACACCAATAATAAACTATCAGAAAGAGAAACTGAGAAAATAATTCCATTTACAATTGTTTCAAAATAAATTAACTAAATAGCTAAGAATGAAAGGTATGTAAAAGACTATACTGAAAAAACTGTAAGACACTGAAAAAGAAATTGATGAAGTTGCAAATAAGTGGAAGCATATACTGTGTTCATGGATAAGAAGAGTAAACATCATTAAAATGTCCAAACTACCCAAAGTAATGTAAAGATTCTGTGCAATCTGTATAAAGTTATGAAAGGTATATTTCACAGAACTAGAATGAATATCTCAAAAATTAATTTGGAACCACAAAAGACCCCAAATATTAATATCTGATAAATATCTGAATAATCTAAAAAATCTCTGATAAATTCTTTGTGAACTGTATTGAAGTATTCATTTAATTTCTGCTAGTTCTTCCATTTTTTCACTGATGATAGTTTATCCCCTGAGATCAAGAGAAGGAGGGCTGATAAAAACAGTAATATTGGATTGGCAGTGATCAGGACAGCCTTTGAATATCTATGATTGGCACATATTATACATTACAAGACATGTTTTTCCTTTTCATTCTTAAAACCACATCAAAACCAAAAAGATTTCTTTACTAAAACAATTCACAGGTAATAGTTATATCTGCATATGATTTATTCCTACTTAATTAAACTTAATGTTTTTATATTTTAAGTACAAAAATGTATACATGAAACAATCTTATATAACTTTTCACATGCTATTTTATAGAGCAATTGGCCCAAATCTGAATTATTTTTGTACGTGTATAAAGTTGTTTCCAAAAGGTAAGATACAAACACTTCATGTCAGTATTTGTTCAGTATAAATAATTGAAAGTCTTATCATGATTATGATAACAATTGCTTGTTATATTTATAAGTTTATTTAAATATACATAAAGATATATATTCCCTGACGTAAATTTCTTTGAGTCTTCTGTAGAACATACAACATATCCTGAATATAGAAAAAATAGTCAAAACTTTTTGTTGATTATTGACCATTTTTCTCTGAAATGGCCCAAAGATGTTTCCTCTAGTCAAGAGTAATATCGAGCTATCTGAGGACCTAGACAATTATTTTAATTAAAATGTTAAGATTTAATTACCAAAAGCATGTACATAATATACGCTGTTTTACATCCCACTATCTTAATAGGTTTTACATATTAAAAGATATATAGTTAACAGAGTTGCCATAATACTAGATACACTTTTTAAAAAATACCTTATTAATACATCTAAACTAAAAATGTCACATAGGATGGTGTAGGGTATATAATTACTCAGATATTTTTTCTATACACTTATCTATTTATACAAAAATTAGATAGTTGACCATACGTTAAATAAATATCTTCAGTTAACTGATGTCTTTATTACCTATCAAATGATTTTATAATTTTAGAAGCCATGGCCTTAAAATTTTCCAAAATATCCTTTTAGTAAAAGATGAAGTATTCTTCCATCTTCAGCATTTTACATTATTTTACCACAAGAGGGCTGTAACTTTCTTTAAATTTTTTAGACAACCCAGTTATCAAACTGAAAACAGAATCAATCAATTCATGAAAATTAAGTAATAGCTATCATAAGAAAACATTTATTAACATAAAAAATCTAATTTTGAAACTGAAATGAATATGAATAATCTTAGTTTGTCCAAAACATGCCATGTATTTGAAGAGAAAATTTTTTCCTACTTCTCTCTCCAAAACACATATATCCTATATGTTCTGGATTTATACCAGACTTTTACTTTAAAAAGAATTAGCATTAAATATGATGGTTTATGAGAACTACCAATAAAGTTGTTATTATTCAAGTGCTACAACTTATCTCTTGGCAAATAATAATCTTTACCCAATATCTAACCCAGTGACCTGAGGTAAAAGTGAAGAATGAGAAAAATTACCAAAACGTGCTCACCAAGCTGAACAAGCAAACTAAAAGATGAAAGTAATGTCTAACATTGCTATGCTTTAATTCTGTTCCTTTTCTGTTTACTTAAAATTACTCACAAAGCAGATGGATGATAAATTATATAAAAGGACTAACCATTTTGCTCAAATATTCTCTATGGTGCAATTGGCAAATCAACTCCTCTCTGCAGATAAAAATGTTGAAATGTTTGTCTCCTAAAAAAATTCCAATCCACTGCTAATGTAAGGTAGAGCTAAACTGACTATGCCTTAACCCTTTAGTCAGTGCCTTAGAAAATGTTATTCAGCACTGTCACCAAAGGCCAACGGACTTTTATTTGACTACAGCACTGGCAACATCATCAGTTTGCCGCATGCCAAGATCCTTTGAATTCCATTCTCAAACAGCACTTTAAATTCTTATACCAGAGAAGTGAAGTATTAGCAACAACAATGATAACAATAGCTGGAGTAACCATACATTAATAGTCTTAAAAATACTCATAAAAGATCTATTGATGACTACTCTAATTTTATATTTTATATTAATTCTCATAATTTCATAATCTCCTTCATTTTTCTAGATTTTGTCTGAAATGCTAAGGAACACTGGCTAACTACTCTGCTGGAAGGATTTTTAGGTTTGGAGTGACAGTGTCAGGACAAGCCAATGGGCCACAGGCGAAGGAACAAGAATGGCCTGGGGATGTTCCTAAACCGGCACCATATACGAGGCCCGGTGATGTCTCTGCACTGAAGAATGGGCATTTCTAGAACTCACTGCACTCATCTACCTAATGGAAATGCACTCACCACCTGCCCCATTGCTGATTGATGGTGCCAGGAACTGTGCAAGAGCTTTCCATGAATTAGCCCTAGTAACCCTACAAGATCCCAAGTGAAAGGCTAAGAAGTGAACAGAAATGAGCAAGTGAACATCAGGCAACATTCTCAGTGGTACAGCACCCTATGAACAAAAGACACTTGCTTGTCGAGGTAAACTAATATTTGGAGGGGGCAAGGGGAGGAGCAACACAGAGGAGAGAAAAGGCCTCTCTAGAAACTTCTAACAAGTTACTACGTTAATCTCAAATTATGAGAAGTGAAAACCAACTTCCCAAGCAAGAATGTTATATTCCACACAGACATTAAGAGGTATGGATCCATTTGGTAGCACAGGTTCATTTCCCTCAAACAGCAAACAGAGAGTGTGATTCCAAGAGCCAATTGGCATTCAAAGCGGGAAATTGATAGTGTCCTTGGCATGTGCGTTCCAAACTGGTAGGTGCTCCAGTCATGCATCACTAATGTGCAAAGTCTTTCCTACGTGATTTTCAAAAGACCTCCAACAAGTTGCATTTGACATTCGCAAATAAAGCACATTCTCTGTGATACTATTTCTCTCCTTAGTTTTAAATTAAATGTGACACTCATAATTTAATCTCTACACTAAGCAAGTGTATATGAGAAAAAATTGAATTGTAGTGAGCGTTTTCTTCATTGATGATTTAAGTTAGAATAAAGAATTCAAACAAAGCTTTTAAAAGTTTTTGTCTCTTCCTTCTTAGTAGTATTTTTTACACTGAGCTTTTTCTAAAAGTATCTGACTTGATGACGTAACAAAAGCAGAATAAACTTAGCATTTTTAAGTTCTATTTGACTGATATGTTCTTAATAAAATTTCCTCACTTATGTCAAAGTTTCATGTCACTAAACTAATTTACCTTCTACTGCAGGTGATTTTTATTCTGAATTCTAAAATTTTATATGATGAGTAAAATAAAATAATGAATACTCTAATTACCAATAACTTGTTAAAGGAAATCTGTTTCCTCAGCAATGGTGAGTCCATTTACATTTCTGAGAATTTTAATACAATTATAAATTAAAATGTTCTTCATTTTAATGAGTCTACCTAAATGATACACACTAACACTTGTAAAAATAAAGAATATATATATATTGCACTAATTATATGACATTGTGGGTAAAACATAGTTTAAAGTGTCTTTTTCTAATAGCTGGGTACTTAACTTACCCAAGGCTTATATAAGTTATGTAAAAACTCAGAACAACAAACAAATGTGGTTTACATCATAAAACTAAGTTTTCAATTCTCCTCCCATTCTTAAGAAAATTTAGAATACTAAAATTAATTATTTCCCCTTAATTTATTTAAAGTTTGGTTAAGTTCAGAAATAAAACAGAAAATCTAATAACTAACACTTTTAAAGCTAGCTCAGTTACTTTTTACTGAACACAGGGTATCACAGTTATAGATGTTACTGGCAAAACATCAAATATAAAAACCCACAGATATACAGATATATACTTCTGTCTCGTTTCTTACATTTTTGTCTATATCCTGCTAGTAAGGTTATCTTAAACCTTACTCATTTAAGTACTATTTATTTTACAGCCAAGTCATGTATAATTATTAACCTCATGTTAACATTTTGATCCCATAATGGGATGATTTTCTGTTTGCAAAGCAATTGGTATATTTGGTGGTTTGCCTAAAACTAAAGATGTCAACTAAAAACAAGGAACTAGGAAGCACATTTAGGATGGGATAAGCATTACTTATTATTACTGTTATTTATTAGTGTTTATAGTTCTATAGTAACACCTTCTCACACACTGTCTCCTATGTAATCTGACTTCATCCTCTCCACCATCCTACATTCTACACTGAGTATAGGTCCTATCTCCTTTTGTAGATGAGAAAATAGAAAGGCAGAGGTCTGAAATTTTGTCACACGTTAAGTCATACAAGAAAGTCATACTGAAGAGAAAAGGATTCAGGGTCTGTCTTCTATTCCAGAATCTAACATGTGACAGAACCTACATTATGTTTTTTGGGTTTATTACTAGCAAGGGGACTTATGCTGACCATTTAAATCAGTGCTTATTTTTACACCTCAGTTCACTTAAGTCCAATCTAGAAGGAGAGCAACAAAATCACATCACACCAGTAGTCATTTCCAAGCACATACTGGAGCTATGAATCAGTCATTTCAGGGACAGTACTAAGCAGATCAAGTCCTAAAAGAAAGCCTCAATGACAAAATTCACTGCACTTGAAAATGCCTAAGAGTCCCAAGGCTTCAAAACTATTACGGGCTACAGCTAAAACCATCAGGAATCTATGAACATAAAGACGGCAGCCAGGTACTAACACATTAGTGCCTCCTCTAGAGTAATTTCCAAAATTTTTACAAACTTTTTTTTAAATCATCTAAATGTAAGGGAGTCTGTCTCCTTTACAGAGCTCTTAATATTTGTGGATTGGGAAAATAAATAACAAAACCTGCTACAAAATAAATAATCCTTTGAAATGGTTTTCTTTTTCATTGATCAGAAAACACTTCTTTGACACACTGTGGCCCAGGCAGGTGTGTGTCACCTGCTCTGCCTCTAGCTTTTCTGTGGTGCACCTGAGGCACCACCATGGGGCCAAGACTCATGGGCCCACTGCACTTCCATTCATTTTTTTCATTTTTTCTATAGCCTGCCTATTATAATCCGCTCATCACTGAGAATATGACATGTGATATTTAGACATCCATTAGGTACAAACCATAAAATATATTACATTTAATGTAATCAAAATAACTGAGGGCAAATTGAAGAAGAGTTCTCAATTAGTCCAGCACAGCTAAAGAGATCTCTAACAACCTCCAGGAGAGAGACCATTTTTACACTTGCCTACCTGGAAATGCCTCTGGAAAGGACCCATGTCATGATCTGTTTATATTCTCAGACACCAACACAGGGCCAAGGAAATTACAGGTACGTGAAGAATTTTGTTGAACAAATAACCTGCAAATTTTCAACAGAGAACAAGGGGCCACCGGCCCTTAACAGTGATAGTTCTTGTTGATGAGAGTTCTTTGGGCATCTGGCCTTAGCCTGCTCCAGTGTGTACTCCCAGGGTAAATATTTTTTCGAAACCAATGTGATCCATTTAAATTCCCTCTGTACTTCCCTGTCATTTACACACACACACAAAAAAAAAACCATAAAAACAAAAACAGAAACTTTAACATGGCACTCTGTGTTGCTACCAAAAGGACAGAAGAAAAAATAATTTCTCTCTTATGTGGAGTTTCTCCAGTCCCACCAATTTATTTTCTTTTTGTTTCCAAACATGTTTTTCATTCAGGATTCCTAGGTCAGGGAGTAGCAGTGCCATTCTGACTCCTAGCCCAACACAGGTAAGCACGCCCTCCTCCCTGCCTCCCAGAACCAAGGCTATAACTCTAACAGCATGGTCGATACAAACCATATGCTTACATCTTGGTTTGCCAGGAGAGCCTGAGTTTTTGAGAAGAGGAATCTTGGCTTAGACACCTTTGTATCTTCAGTACTATCACCATGCCTGTTACGCAACAGACATTCATTAAAAGTTTGCTGAACTAAAAAGTGTCATTACATAATATCATACATACATTGGCTCTGATGAGTCTGTCTTTGTGGACAGACTCCATGCTGCTTGACGACATGCGTGGCAATTAAATTCACTCATCCTATTATTATCAAAACTCACTACATATCCGACATGCGATATCTCTTTGTTGAATGGAAAAAATTCCTCATAGATGAATGATGGATTAGGATATGGACGTTTTGAGATAAGTAAAGTATTGCTAAGTAATATATCCCTAGGAGGCTCTTTATAATGTGTTAGGAGCCAATACATTCAACTGATAAAAAGATAGCAAAGAGGAGAATTAGGGGCATCTGCAATAATGTCAACAATAAAAATCAAGGAAAAAGAAGAAAAGAGCAACACAACAGAAGATCTAGTAATGACTATACTTACTGTTACAATTGTATTTTAGTTAAATCCATCTCCTTTTGCCCTTTCTCTAATTTCTTTAGTAGCAAGAGAATATTAATTTAGAAATATTATTGTTTCTAAAAAAAATAAAAGATACTGAAGGGTACGTTGCTAGGAGAAAGCTAGATCTTATTAACCCCAAAAGACAATAACTTAGTCAAATGAAGCTATGTTTGTGGGCTGAATGTGATAAATTTAGAGTATATTCTAAAAAAAAGATCAAGTCTGTATGAAGGCACAATAATGGAACTAAAATTTTAGCTCCATTCAATCATGATTCAATGGACTAATACTTTTTAAATATGGGGGTGGGCAAAAGTAGGTTTATACTTGTGACTACACAAAATAGAGTTTCTTCTTGTATTATTATGTATTAATTATTGCATTATTTATTTGTATTACAACTGTAAACCTGCTTTTTCCCATCCCTGTATGCAATGGACCTCATCCCCTCAAAAAAACTAGCAAAAAACATTGGTATATAGATGCCTCCTTGTTTTTTCCTAATTTCTCCTCATTAGTAATGCTAGCAGCTAAAAATAGTTATACTACCTGGTAATTTTTTCTAGTAAATTCATTGTTTTCTTTAAGGCATATTTATGTAGCAGCAAGTTTTTCACTAAAAAAAAGATACAGAGTAATATTCTCAATATCCAATAAAGATATCAAACCCTGTATTGTTAAAGTCAGTGCCAGAGTTTTCCACAGGGTGGAAGTATGTCTGAATTATTTGCCTCTTTTTAAAATTACAATATTAGGAGGCAACTGCATTTTTCCTGCCTAGTAAATTACTTTGTAAGCAAGAAGGCCCATTGGAAGTACTTACCCTATCCACAGTGTCCACTCGAACCTGCCTAGGTGCCTACGTTGTGTGCACACACAGAGACAGACACACCATCACCACCACAATAGGTCAGTCTTCAATTTCTTTACATATTTACAAAATCTTTGCTACTCTGCTTGAGCTCTTCCCATAGTCCATGGTAAAAAGATAAAGATATTGGGCATAAGGAGGCAAGAACTAATGTAGATATTCTTTGTTTAGCCAATAATTGGCTTATTAAAAATGACAGTAGCACTGAACAATAAACACAAACTACAATTTCAGACTCTCTATGGAGTACATATTTAGAATAAGAAAAGGACCCTCAACTTGAGAGTCATACAGATTTGGGGGTAAATCTCTTCCCTGGCATTCACCCACCAGCTGTAACACATGGGCGAATTGATGTCCATGAGCTTCTGTCTCCTCCTCTGTAAAACCGGAGTAACATCACTGACTGCATAAGTTTACTGTGGTTATTAAATCAAATATTATTTCTAAAACAGCAGGTTTTATATCCCTGCACCTTCCCCATTTCCTAATTTACGATAGATAAACTTCAAAAGGATTCAACTTATATTTGTGATCTAATAACACATTTAATATTTAAGATTTAAACCTACATCTGAGTTTAGAAAACAGCCTCTTTTTATGGGAATATGGTACAATGAATTCTAAAATCCTCAAAGACTAGGCACACATATAAATGTATAAGTTACCTGGCAGTGTCAATGCATCAAAGAATTATTACAAACCATATTTTACTTCCTATTGTTTTATATATCAATAATTTATCAATTAATTTACTCTATTAAATTCTTAAAGCACTCTTCTTTAAGTTTTACCTAAAATGAAGCTTTAAGATTTTGCTTAAAAGATGTTTTTAAGTGTAGCTATGCAAATACTTCAAAACTGAGCTGAATTAAGAGTACACAACAGGGATCTGAGACTTTTGATCTCAGGCTTTCTGTATTAATAATTCTATCTGCTGTATAGTAAAACTGATGTAACTCATATGTATTTTGAAAATAAATATTTTCAAATTGTCTTGGTAGTTTCTGACCTCATTAAGATATCTTTATAAGGTTTATTAACAGTTTAAATTACTTGGTTATTACTTATTAAAAGGT
Organism: Carollia perspicillata; assembly: GCA_004027735.1. Classification (NCBI taxonomy): domain Eukaryota; kingdom Metazoa; phylum Chordata; class Mammalia; order Chiroptera; family Phyllostomidae; genus Carollia; species Carollia perspicillata. The sequence goes on along the minus strand of PVKM010008057.1, from coordinate 6,171 downwards.
AAAACTATGTCTTTGAATTTCCGCATTTGACTTAACACTTTTATCAATATTTCGCTCTCTATCTCCATCATGAAGTAGCTGCAGAGAGATAAGGGTTGTCCTGGACTACATTTTGCTTAATCGAGGGACTTCTGTACCTCCAGGGAACTGCTTTTCAGACCTGCTTAAGGTCAGACAGCTGAGGATAAGCCAACATCCCTCAATACATTTCAAACATCCTGGGGACACACTCTTCAACTCTGTGGGATCAATTTAGAGAGTCATGACAAAAGGGGTCCCAAGAGATCTACTTATACCATCACCTTTCAGATCTCAATTCCCTAATCATCCTAGAACATTTGAGGAGGGGCGGGTGAGGGAGAGATAGAGGGAGTGGGAGGAAATGTATGTGTTTCTACATATAAGCATCTAAAGTCATTCTCAAAAAATCTTCCTCAATGACTTCACCTTCATAAAGAGAATAAAGTTTGTCATCAAAAGGTAGTATGAAGCTCAAATTAAAAATGAAAATGTCTAATAGGAATTAGTTAACATTATGTGAATGCGACTATCCTTAAAAGAACAGTAAATGGACTTTATTACCAAGAATAAAAAATAATAGTATAAATAATATCTATATCTAATCTATAGATATATCTATGCACGATCAATATACAGACATACTAGTATAGTACTTCAATTAGTTCTGGATCTATACATTATATATCTATATAGATGTAGAATTAAATGCTATACTAATAGTACAGTATATAATACACTGGACTAACATAATTAGTAATATAAAATATTTTAATCAATTATATAATGTATCTAAGACATTACCTTCAACTACAGTCTATAATTTAAAAAAACTAAAGAAATATAAAATCACAGCTATGAGTAGTCATAGCTACCACAAGCAATTCTCATTATGTTAATATAAACATGTTATTCATATCATACTCAAATTCATTATAACTACTTCACTTTTCTGTTACACAAAAAATTTATGTGTGAATTTTAACTAACTTACACTTATTACTCCTAGTGAGATGTTTTTTGTATTACATCTTTTAAATAAAAGTTCACTGTTTAATGCTCACACACTCTTCTATAGTAGTAATCACTGAAAGAACATGCCTTTGTCAAAGGCAAAAGATCCTCTTAAGCAAATCAGATAACACAAAGGAGATTTTCATTATATAAAATAGAAATTATTCCTTTTCCAAAGGAACTCACTGCACTGAATCTTAGTTTCGATTTGTTTGTTTTATATCATACATATACACATACTGCAAATCAATTTTATGAGTCAGGCTCATACTGAATTTATTGCAAATAAATAAAAGCTTTGCAAAAGCACAGAAAATGTATTCTGCGCACATTTTATTAAAATGAAGAGTGTGCCTTAAAATCACATTTAGCAGCACTTTCAGAAAGTCATTCATTGTACTATGAAAGTCAGTCTGCTTAGAAGCACAAATCAAATTTTTTAGAGAAATATTTCAAGTATCTAAAAGTTGTCTATTTAATTTTTAGTACTTATGGTATAGAAAGGGGGGCCAAAAAATGAATTATCTTCTGGAGGGCAGGCCCCTGGAAGTACAGGCTTCCCACTCTCTAGGTAAATGTTCTTTCTAGCAGCCCATCTGTATCAATGTACCAACTGATGTTATTGTGAGAGGCTGCCTTCGGCTTCAGTAAATATTTGTTTTTAGACTCTTTGAACATGTTTGCCCATTTCATGATGGGTGATTTACAAGCACATCTGCTCACACCACTGTTTGACCAAAACCGGCATGATCCCGTGCCCCACCCTCCTTATTCACCTGATCTTGCCCTGAGCAACTTTTTTTATTTGTTTCTCCAGATGAAAAAAAGTCTTCAAAGGGAAATGTTTTGTTGATGTGGAAGAGGTGAAATAAAAAAAAAAACAGCAGAAGTACTATAAGGCATCAAAGTTGACTAATTCAAGAACTATTCTGAGCAGTAGAAAAACCATCTCGATAGGTGTATGGCATCAGATGGAGAGTACTTTGAAGGTGACTGAAGTTTAAACATGTAAGAATAAATACACAATTTTTCATAAATGAAGTCCAGGATTTTTTGGTCTCTCCTTCTATGTTAAATACATATTTGTGCCCCAATATCTGTTTAAATTCTGTATCAATACATTTTAAACTATGCTGTTTTGATCTCTTGTTTTATAATGAAACTAAGCCTTTAAATTTGTTACCTCTTTTTTATTTCAAACCCTCCACATCTTGCAACCCACCCTCCCTCACCCAATCTTCCACAAGCACCATTAAAGAACAAGTTTTGCTTATAATGCACCTTTCCAAAGAAGAAAAGAATCTAGGTTGATTTTAGTTACAAACCATTTAAAATTTAACTCTACAGCTGAGTTCATACTTTAGAAACTTTTTTAAAAAATAATTTTACATAATTTGTTACATTTCCCAATGTGAACAGATTAGTTACCCATATATTTACTCATTATTGTTAGTAACTACTATTATCAAATTAATATTAAAATAGCCAACAATGACTAAACGCATGCTCCTTGACAAGCAGTATGGTGTTTTATGTACTTATCTCCTTTAATCTCCACCATAAACCCAGGAGCAAAGTATCAGGATCCCCCATTAGAGATGAGAAGGCCCAGGTACCTGGAGGCCTTGTACTCACCTACTCACACACCACACTACACTGGGATAGCCAGAAAACCCGTACAGCAATACAGCTGCACTCAAGATCCCAAACTCTTAACCTTTATTCTATGTAGCCTCCAAGAACAAAATCGCAGAATTATTTATATTTAGCTCTAGCTTTTGAATTTTTAGAATTATGGTTCATGGTTCTTGCATTTAAATGTCAAAATTTCCACTTTCAAAGGTGACCAGAAATCTCATACTGGCTTCATAAAGGGAATAGGGACCAAAAACTTTCAAGAGTTTTCTGGCCTGAGCTCACTCTTTCTCCAGCAGACTAATTTAAGGGTAGAAATCCTTTCATATTTCACCTTGATTTGTACCTTTAAATGAGGGTAAAAAGAGTTTTTGTTCATTAATTAATGTTCACACTAATGAGGTAATTTGTGGGTTTTATTATTTTTTCAAAGGCATTGAGCTTCTCAGGGGGAAACATTTCATAGAAGCAAAGTATATTCTTGTTATTAAAATTGACATTTTTATCTCAATGGATAAATACTTCATATGTATATTCACTTATTAGAATGTTAATCAGCTTTAAGTTCAAATCCTTCATGACACTAAAGGATGAGGTATCCAAACCTACACACAATCTTTTATTTATCAGAGATTTCTATAATTCCATAGTACAAAAGGAAGAAAGTGAGCCTGAAGAAGAAAAAAATCTAAAATAACTCTTAATCATAATTATATTTTTAAATGGTCTTCACAGACATCTTCTTACATGCAAATTTTATGTTTAGGTTTAGTTTTAGTCTTCTGTAGTAGACTGGCAGCCTTACCTACGTTACACTGAATCAGGTAATAATTGCTAAGAGATGTGCTTGAAGCCCACGTGGAAGTAAGAACAATAACATGGTCAACTGTGTGCATGCCAGTTGAAATAAAAGGAAATGGAAATTAAGCAAGAAAATAAAACGTGAAATAAAACACAGAATGATTATGATTAGAGTGAGTTAGTAGCCACAGAACAACAAGGTCACATGAAGGGAAACTATTTCCAATAAGAATAAAGTTCCTCATTACTTAGGAATTCTTGAGCTAGTATCCTCTTTCCAACTTCTTCCATTAATAGGACACCCAAATTCTTTAAAAGTGTCACCAGATCTTTTATTTTAATCACAACTACACTGTGAGCTTCTTTCATATGTTTCTCTGGGTCATACATGAGTAAGTTACTTTCACAAAATGTCATGTGTGCAAAGGGGTGGCAGAGGCAGGGCTGTCATCAGTCATCATATTATTTTGTTATATACACCGTTTAAATGTGTGTGTATGTGTGTGTTAAAACTGAGGTCTGATTATTATCATTGTACACCTATTCCTTTATGCAGGACTTCTGGTTGTTTGCCTTCAAAGTTTATTTATGGATCAATAAAATTTGATACAGAGCCTGTGGACAAAAATATACAGCTCAATTTAAAGGCCAGAAAAACAAAGACAACATGAACTAATAAGTAAATAAATGTGATGAAAATGCAAGGTTAAGCAACAGAAAATACTAATATACAAACATGATTTGTACTTGGGTACAGATAATATGTTTCTTAATTTACATGGATTGCTAAGGTAAAGGAGGCAATGCAGTATTTAAGAAGTAGCTCAAACGCCTTGAAGGGTATGACTGCCTGGGTCACAAATGCAGACAGGAATTGTCCCACAAATGTCATCTTCAGTAAGATGCATATATCGACAGCTTGATGAAGTACACCAAAGTCTGTGTTAACTGGTGGCTAAAAGATCAAGACACCAAGGCCTTTTAAAAATGTATTTCCAAAATCTTTTCCTAACAGTTCCAACTTTCCAACTTTAACACACATAAACACAATAACTAGTATTACTTTAAATGTATCATTTTAACTATGTTCCACTTCTACTGACAACAGCAATGTGCTTTCCATCAAAACCGTATGAATTATACATGGAAAACATTATTTGATCATTACTGCCTCTCACACTTGGAAAAGTGTAATAAAATCGAAAATGTAAGAACAGCCCAGAACTGGTTTTCTAATCAAGCATAAAGCATCCTCCAGCATTTCTACTCAAACTGAGAGAGAAGCAAGGATACCAAACAAGAAACATAGTGTGTCTCCTGGACAGCCACTTCAAAGCACATCCTGGGCTGGCCATGGAACACTGAAAAGGTTCCTAACATGCGCGATCATTGTCTTATTACTCAAAGCACCACCATCACAGGTGAGGCGAGTTCTCTGAATCCCTTCAGGCTTACACTTGATCAACCCTGCAGGGACGCATAATTTGTTTTTGTCCTGACTAAATCCCTGAATAATTCTCTATTCATGAAAATGTCTCCACCGCACCATCGAAACTCGCCTGTAATGGCTTCCAACTGGAACAGAACTCTTTGGTTTAGTGTTTTCCAAGATGGAAGAAAACTCTAGTAATGGAATAATTAAACACTGTATAGTAACATGGGTGACCTTATTTACTCAATAAATAGAAATAGAACCCCAAATTTTGGTAAAAGATGAGCATTCTTAAATGTTGCAAATTATGTATCCAGCTACACACACACACACACACACACACACACACACACACAGAGTTCAGAACATGCTTTAGTTAGTTTTGTAAAATTCACTTTAAAGAAAAGGTTGTCAAGTCTCCATTTTCAATTATGATAAACTAGAAACATTACAGAATAAAATACATGCTCATGTTCAAATATCCTGATAGCTTCACCTTCTGGCATACTTAAACATCTTTCCCATTATAGTTATATAGTTTATAAGCATTTTACTTATGTTATTTGTTATAAATAAATATATATATATTGCAAATATATATATATATATTGCAGGTATTGCATTGTCTGAGTATACGAATCCTTTGACTTCATGGTAAACTTACTTCAGGCTGTTGTAGTAACATCCCCTTCATAGCCCTAAGCTTCTGAATTCAAGAATCCTGATCAATCCCTGCTTTTTTAAAAAAATATTTTATTTATTTATTTTTAGAGAGAGGGTAAGGGAAGGAGAAAGAGTGGTAGAGAAACATCAATGTCTGGTTGCCTCTCACGTGTCCCCTACTGGGGACCTGGCCTGCAACCCAGGCATGTGCCCTGACTGGGAATCAAACCGGCGACCCTTTGCTTCACACACCTGCACTCAATCCACTGAGCTACACCAGCCAGGGCTATCCCTGCTTTTAAAAAACATCTAGAAATTAATTTATTTTGTAAGTGCCTCACAGTGCCTCATGTTTGTTGTAGGAAAAAATTAGAAAATACTGATAAAATAAGTAAATATAGCCTACTCAGTTAATACTGTATATTTATATATTATACATAAACTTTTCTATATTTATATAGACCTATTAATATATATACTTAATTTATAAATATTTATCACATTAAAATATAGTTGTGTACCCTGGCTGGTGTAGCTCAGTGGATTGTCCATGGGACTGTGAACTAAAGGAGATAGCGGTTCAATTCCTAGTCAGGGCACATACCTGG
>PVKM010008056.1:0-39923 GCA_004027735.1 Carollia perspicillata | reverse complement strand
GAAAGATTCTTAAACAGGCTCCTAAAGGTAAAATCTAAAAGCCCAATAGTCATTGGGGCTGAGAAGGGCAGTGGAGAAGGATAGTGAGGTCTAGGATACTGCTGACCTGGCCACTGAAATTAGAATGCAGAACAGGAAGAGAAGGAATACATTTCCCAGCTCAGAATCACTGCAGAGGGCAGATATGGTATGTTCCCTTTATTTTTTAAAAATTAAAAAAAATATTTCATTATCATTTACATAAAATTTTATATTAATTTCAGGTATACAAAATAGTAATTAGACATTTATTTAATTTCAAAAGTGATCATCCTGATAAGGTTAGTACCCATATGAACTTATTAGAATGTTGTTGATTGTATTCTTTATGCTGCACTTTATATTCTTATGACTATTTTTATGCCTGGCAATTTGCACATTTTAATCACTTCCCTTGTTTCATCCTTCTTCCCAGCACCCACTCCAATCTGGCAACCATGAATGTTTTCTCTGTATCTATGGGTCTGTTTCTCTTTTGTTTATGTGTCTGTCTTTCAGATCCTACATATTAATGAAATCATATAGCATTTATATTTCTCTGTCTGACTTATTTCACTCAATGTAATACCTTCTCAGTCCAGTGTCATTGCCATGGCAAGATTTCATTCTTTTTATGGCTAAATAATATTCCATTGCATATAGCCCCTTGTACCATATTTTCTTTATCCACTTGTCTATCAATGGACACTTAGGTTGCTCCTGTATCTTGGCCATTGTGAATAATACTGCAATAATAGACATAGGGGCATATAGGTCTTTTTGAATTAGTGTTTTGGATTTCTTTGGATAAATACCTAGAAGTGGAACTGCTGGGTCATATTATAGTTCTATTTTTAATTTTTTGAGGAACCTTTAAGCTGTTTCCTATAGTGGCAGCACCAAAGAAACCATCAAACAAACGAAAAAACAACCTACTGAATGGCGGAAGATATTTTCTAGTGGTGCATTTGATAAGGGGTTAATATCCAAAATATATAAGGAACTAATACAAACTAACACTGAAAATACAAACAAACTCATTAAAAATGAGAAGAGGACCTGAATAGGTATTCCTCCAAAGAGGACATACAGATGGCCAATGTACATATGAAAATATGTTCAACATCACTAATCACAGAGAAATGAAAAATAATACCACCAAGAGATATCACCTCACACCTGTCAGAATGGGTATCATCAATCAACAAACAAAAAGTGTTGATGAGAATGTGAGGAAAAGGGAAACTTTGTGCACTGTTGGTGAAATGTTCTTTTTCTTAACCGAAAAAAGAAAGGAGCTGGTCTTTGACTTTTTTTCATTGTTTCATTCATTTACTACAAATTTTAAATTTCAGTCTTTCCCCCTATGGGCTTGAAAGTAAGTGAAAATGTAACTCATGAGCAAACTGGAAAACAAGACTCATTGAGTACTCCGTGTTTGCTAATTGCCGGAAAAGATTGTGCACTTGGCTGGAGTAGAGGTCTCAAACTGACCAACCACGGGCCTTTTGTATTTACTTGGCTTCCGGCTGCTTCAAAGCTGAATTTATTGTCCACATTGAAAAATCAGGAATTTTTACTTAGATATTTAGATGTTTGGTTTCTCATTAAAAATCATAATATCTGGCAAAATGGGGCCACCATCCAACATAACGACAGTAAGTTGGGGTTTAGTGGTTGTTATACACTTTGGGTGTGGCCTGAGCCCCTTAGTTTCCTAATCCACTCATCGATGTCACCAACTTTGTCTCAGAACTGATATTTTCTATTCAAATCATTTCTCAAATTTAGTTCCCACAGCAAACATGAGTTGTATTCAGGTTTGCTATTAATATGTCCATTTTAGATAAAATATAGTAATTGTGTGCTAAAGTTGTGTAGTAGCAATTGTTAAACCTGCTATCTGAACCCAGGTCTCTGACTTTTCAGATCAAGTGTTCTTTCCATGACTCTACCTACCTTCCCATGCTTGACAGGACCATAACCTCAGCCTCCATGTATGTACTCTGTCTGTGTCTAAGTGCAGACATTTTGTAAGTTTTGTAAATTCCCATACACTCTTTTTAAATGAAATTTGGCATCTTAACCCCTGATAACTGATAATAACCCCTTCTGGGTAAATAAGTGTTCTGCATCTTTCCTCTCTTACTTATATTCTTTTGTTGTTGTTGTTGTTGTTGTTTGTACTATTACAGCTGTCCCAATTTTCCCCTTTGCCCCTCCCCCCAGTTCCCCTTCCCAAAGTCCATACCCATACCATTATGTCCATATGTTCCTTGTCTAATCCCTCCATCCTTTTCCAACCAGTGCTAACCACCCTCCTCCCCTCCTACAGCTGTCAGTCTGTTTTTTGTTTCTGTGCCCCCGATTTTACTTTGCTCATTAATTTATTTTGTTCTTTAGGTTCTAGTTAAAAGTGAGACCATATGGTATTTGTCTTTTACCACCTGGCTTATTTCACTTAGCATAATATCCTCCAGTTCCATCCATGCTGTCTCAAAAGGTAGGAGTTCCTTCTTTCTTTCTGCTGTACAGTATTCTATTGTGTGAATGTACCATAGTTTTTTCTCCACTCATCTACTCATGAGTAGATGACTGTTTCTAGCACTTGGCTATTGTAAATAATGCTGCTATGAACATAGAAGTGCATATATTCTTTTGAATTAGTGTTTGGGGATTCTTTGGATATATTCCCAGCAGTGGAATTTCTGGGTCAAAAGTTAGTTTCATTTTGAATTTTGTGAGGAAACTCCATACTATTTTCAAGAGTGGTTGCACCAGTCTGCAATCCCACCAACAGTGCACTAGGGTTTCTTTTTCTCCACAACCTCGCTGTCACCTGTTGTTTGTTGATTTGTTGTTTTCAAATGTATTGATGACAGCTATTCTGACAGGTGTGAAGCAGTATTTCATTGGGGTTTTAATTTGCATCTCTCTGATGATTAGTGATGCTGAGCATCCTTTCATATGTCTGTGAGCCCTCTATATGTCCTCCTTGAAGAAGTGTCTATTCAGGTCCTTTGCCTGTTTTTTAACTGGATTATTTGTCTTCCTGGTGTTGAGTCCTATGAGTTCTTTATATATTTTGGAGATTAAACCGTTATCCAATGTATCGTTGGCAAACATGTTCTGCCATATAGTCAGTTCCCTTTTTATTTTGCTAATGGTTTCTTCAGCCATGAAGAACCATTTTAGTTTGATAAGGTCCCATTTATTTATTTTTCCTTTACTTCCCTTGCCCTCGGAGATATATCAGTAAAAATATTGCTAGGGGAGATATCTGAGATTTTACTGTTTATGTTTTCCTCTAGGACTTTTTATGGAATCATAACTTATATTTAAGTCTTTTATCCATTTTGACTTTATTCGGGTATATGGTGTAAGATGTTGGTCTGGTTTGTCTTATTTATTTATTTATTTATTTATTTATTTATTTATTTATTTATTTGCATGTACCACTCTGGTTTTCTCAGCACCATTTATTGAAGAGGTTGTCTCTATTCCATTATGTGCTCTTGCCTCCTTTATTATTAATTTGCCATAAAGATATGGATTTATTTCTGGGCTCTCTATTCTCTTTCATTGATTCATGTGTCTGTTCTTAGTACCAGTGCCAGACTGTTTTGATTACAGTGACCTTGTAGTATAATTTAATATCATGTATTGTGATCCCTCCTACTTTGTTCTTTTTCAAGAGAGCTGAGGCTATTCAGGGTATTTATTTGGTTCCATATAATTTTTTGGAATATTTGTTCAAGATATGTAAGTATGCCACTGGTATTTTAATAGGAATTGCATCGAATTTATAGATTTCTTTGGGTAGTATGGACATTTTAATGATGTTAATTATTTACCTCTTAAACACAACGTAGCTGGACTCAGTAAGCATAACCAGGTCAATATGTTTGCATTGTGACAGCTCTATTGCATGAAGTCTCTTCTCCACTTCTCTTGTTTCTCTGGAAAAAGCAAGGACCAAGACCTATGAGGCTGTGGGTCACACTTGCTTCTCCATTAACAAATGTGTTCCTGGGGATGAAATGAACAAATCATTCAGTCAATGCTGTTACATGGAGCTGTTCAAGAAATTCATGTTGATGGTAGTGGCATCAGGCTGAAAATCGAAAATGCCAGGCTCTGGTACATTCTTTTCTTCTAACTGCTGTGAGTGGTATTCTCTGGCTTAACAAGTTAATAATGAAAGCAAGGATATTTGTTGCCTTCGGGATAGAGTCTGAGCTCTAAGAAGCAGACCTCTATCTACCTCTACAAACTCGACTCCCACCATCTCTTCTCTTCTCTTCTCTTCTCTTCTCTTCTCTTCTCTTCTAGCACCTGCAAACCCTTTTTGTTTTCTTTCTGAATGCTCTTACCTCCTACCTCCTTTACTGCCTAGCCAATTTCTATTTGTCTTTCTTGCATAAGCTTAACATCACCCTCCATGACCTGCCTCTCAGGAAGCTTGGATACCTTTATCCATCACTGCATAATGACGGTGTTAAATCTCTCATGACCCACAAGCTGCCGAGTTATGGCTGTGAGTTCCTGGTAGGGGTGGGAGGGGAAGAGATCTTGTTTTGTTGTCTCTTCGTCGCTGAGCCCAAACTCTGTGCATGAAAGCACTTGAGAAATGAGTGTCAGGGGATTTAATAGTTTGTATGTTCAGTACCTAATTCTGGAAGTTCTCTATAGAAGAGCTCTGCTGTACCAGGAGTGGGCCATATCAGAATCTGATACAGCAAATGAAGAGTTGTCTTTAAAAGATTTCACAAGATTTAGAACTAGCAGAAGCTACAGAGGCTCCTAGCATTTTTAAGAGCTTGCTACTCTACACCTTGGGTGTTGTGCTTGATTTCCCTTGATTTCAATTAGTTATTTTAATCCTCATATCAACCCTGTGACCCTGCTGTTTGGCAATGAGGAGACTGATGAGCAAGGAGGTTAAATAGTTTGCCTAAAGTTGCACAGTTAATTGCTGGAGCATAAAGGTCCCACAGAAGCTGCCTGGCTGCCAGGACTCAAGGTTAATCACTGTGTAAAGAAGTTCTTGACTTATTTGCCTTTTACCACTTGATTGTTTCTTGGATGGCTCATCCATTGGCAGGACCAACTCTGGGTATCCTTAGGTTAATTGAGTTTATTGAATTATCTATCACACAGCTTTGGTCACCCAAGCCAGTCCATTGCCAAAGCATCAATAGCTTGGTCAAGCCCTAGAAGGCGCCAACAAGTTTTGGCCCCTTCTTTGGTATCAATTTACACTTATTCCAGGTGCCATTTTGACATTTATCTGATTGTGTCAGGATGTCATTTGTTTGCCTCCCAAGTTATAATTCTCTGTGCCGCATCTTGAAAAAGGAGGGCTGCTGCTATTCAACCCTGTCTTCCAACTAGAGGTGAGAGTCATTCAAATCTGAGTTAGAAAGACATCCACAGGCAAGCATTGCAACCATCACTATCCTAAAACTAAATCGTAAGCATTGTATCTCTGAAACATTATTCCTCCTACCTAGAATGGTACCTTAGGCTGTATGCCACTCAAGGTTGAACAAGCAGAAAAGGGCTAGAAGTCTGCAATGAGTGATTTTTGTCTGAGGTAGGTAAAATCTTCCCAACAAAAGCATAGTCTGTGTGTACTGTATCTCTCTAGACTATTCAGATTTTAACTCAGAAATGCATTGATGACTCAGCCTTTAATAAGCCATTTTCTATCATTTTATTTGTTATGGTAGTATGAGTGTCCATTGTTCTACAACTTCCTAACAATAGTATTTTCAATGTTTTATGTATAATGTCAAAAAAATGTTAGCTGTTATATAGTGAGTGTCTCATGTGCCCCAAATACTGCCATTTCTGATTCTTCCAACAGCACTGGAAAATATAGAAGCTGTTCCTATTTCGGACCATGAGCCTGCAGGTGGAGATACAATTTGCCTAACTTTAAACAGTTAAAGTCTGAGACTTGATTTGAATCAAGAACTGTCTGGCTTTAAACACTGCTATTTCCACTTTACTGTGCTGCTGTGGAAGCTTTAACTTGTGCCCAGATATAGTTACAAGGCTGTTCACTGCAGAGTTGCAAAACTAGTGAATAATCGGTAACAATCTAAGTATCTGCTGATAATGGACTGGTTTAATATAGTTAGTGATATCCGTATGACACGATGTTATTTAACATTTAAACATTTAATTTAAACATAAGTACAGATGTATTGCTCTGACAGATGTCCAGCTTATACTTAGTGGAAAAAAGACTTCAGAAGAATAATATGCTCTTATCTATTGTCTTAAGCATATGTATGTATGTGTATGCATACATATATGTATGTATGTATGCATATATATACACACACACACACATATATATTTGCATTCATAGGCAAAGTCTAGACCAGCATCGTGTAATGGAAAAAAATGCAAGGCACACATATAAATGTTAAATTTTCTGGTAGCCACATTTAAAGAAGTAAAAAGAAACAGGTGAGATTATTTTAGTAATATGTTTTACTTAAAATAGCATATCTAATATATTTTAGATCCATCCAGATATGCATCCATACCCACCACGAGACCCCTCCTCTTACCTATACCAAACCATTGTTCTAGCATACATCAACATGTGGTCAATATGAGAAATATTAATGACATATTATATGTTTGTTTCTACTAAGCTTTCAAAACCCAGCGTGCATTTTACACTGACAGCACATCTCAGTTTGAACCGAGTACATTTCAAGTGTTCAATAGCCACATGTTCCCAGCAATCCTATTGGGTCTCACTGGTCTGGTAGAGATCTAATAAGTTCATAATGTGTCTACTTTGGGACGGGGGCATCAGTGTATGTTGGTGTTAGTCTATTGTCTCCTTTGGTCTTATCTGTATTTTCCAAATTTCCACAATAAGCACATACTGCCTTTGCATTTGGAATGAAAATAAACTATTAAAGACATCATTCATTTTTAATAAGGAATGGAGAGCTTCTAAAATACACTTAAAGATAAATACATGAAATGTAAGTATGTGACCTATTTTCAGTGGAGGGAAGACTAGGCATGGTATGATCTCTGAACCCACTCACTCCCTAGCCTTGCTCGGTCACCCCTTCTCCTAAATGTCCTGTCTTTAGGGCCATGGAGAGGGCAGAGGTTAAGTCCCATCTCCATGCTCAGGAAACAGGTTTCTTGTCTTCCAGAAGGCTGAGGTTTTTGCCCCGAGTCACTTTTAGTCCCTCTGAGACACAAAGCAGTTGTCATGAAAAGGCACTGCCAATATTCCTCAGTCTTGTGTGTTGTTACTGCTGCCTCTTCACCAAGGAGCCCTTTTAGACAATTTTTGTCCCAGTCATTTTCCCCATCCCCCATTATATTTTAATACCACAAATAGACTGTATATCTGTTTGTGTATATTGACTCTCTGGAGAGTCATAACCATTGCTAGTGCTCTAGCTAAGGAGTTTTGCTTTCCCTCCCACCAGGAGCCAATTTTCACCCCCTGGAGGGGTAATGGCATTGCTCCCCCATGGAACAGGCATGGCTATGCTCACTCCTGGTTAACATCCATGCCAAGTGCCCGCTCTGTGACTTATGTTTAACTTAATGTGTTGTGGCCAGGGTCACCCACCTCCTTAAACTCCTGACTCACAGATGTTTTCCCTAGTAGGTCCTGTCACTTCTGTATTTCCACAGCATCTGGGAAACCTGGGCAAATGTCTCCCCTTCTCCCTGACCACCTGGGGCACCTGCCATGGCCAGCCTTGCCCTGCTACTGGTTCTTGTTCTGTTTTCTCCCCCTGTGATCTGACCCTCCTTGAGGTCAGGCCACTGTTCAGAACTGTGTTCCCCGTGGTGTCCAGAGCTCAGTGTGGCTCTGGCTCTGCAGACCACAGTCCCTCAGTGAAGAGCTATGTGACCAAGTGAAATTACCTTCAGAAAACCCTTTCCAGTCCAACTGTTTCTCTCTCAAGAAAATCTCATTAAGGCTTAACAGGTAACATCTTCCTACTCCAGAGGTCAGGTTGCAGTCCTTGACTGAGAGGAAGTGACAGCGTCCTCTTGCATGGCCGGGCCCACACGTTTCCTGTTTCACAGCACCCGTAGGTGACCACCTGGGGGTAAAATTACATGGCAACCCCGTGAGACTTGCTTTGCCTCTCCATTTCTCTTTTATTCCTTAAATTGCTGGATTCAACATTTACTGATTGGAAACTGTGAAATAGCAGACACTGAGAGCTGGTTGTGGGTGCCCTGTCAAAAGCTGTACCCTGGACTTATCTGCTGAATCAGATAGCTCTCTCTGTTTGTTCCACTCCAAGCTTACCCCTCTTTCTCCCCACCTCCCACCAGAACCTTGGTCCACCCTTGTCCATCCACACCACCACGAGACCCCTTCCCTCATCTATACCTAAACTTTCACTTCTTGAGAATCACATTTATTTCTCTACAGTCAAGAAATCAAATCCCCTTGTGGCTCTGTTCTGCATCCATGTTGCTGCTCTTCCCAAGTTTCAGTAGAACTCCGCAGATGTGAATGGAAGACTGAGGGCTGGGAGGCTATCACTGCTGATAGCAAGCATTTAGCTAAGGAAATTAAATCCAAAGGGCCTGCATTCTGTCTGGATTCTGTTACTCCTCTGTCACTATTTGGTTATAAGGAGATTCCATCTCGGTTTCTCCCACCTTCAAGGGAGCAGGGAGGAGAGAAAGCGGAGCACCGCCTAATGAAAGAATTCCATATTGGCAAAACCCTGACATTTGAAATGTTCAGTGTAATCAGCAGCACTGCTAGCTGTAGGCAAAGACTGCTGCACTGAACAATAAAATTCAGTCGGCCATATTCTGTTCATGAAAATGTCTTTTTATAATTCACAGCTTTCAGAGGTACCAGTCATAATTCCTCAACTATTTTCTTCTGGAGGGCTATGTGTGGTTAAAAATGTACAACGAACAGAAGAGAGTGTGTACAGAACATAGACACGATAATTGCATTTTCAATTCATTATATGTCATCAATTAATCTAGTCATTTTAATTTATAGTGTCTTCCTATTTCAGACATTAAAGTGAGCAAGAAATGATAAGAAGAAATGTTAATGCCTATACTTATTGACTGGACATTTGAGATTCATATCCAAATACCTTCAACTTGGGGAGGTTTGAAACACTATTTCACTTGTACACATTATTTGCCTTTCTCTTCCTCCACTTTCTCTCCCTCTTTCAAGTGTGGGGGGATTACTGCTAGTAGATTATGAAATATTGTAGTACATGTACATAAAAATATATCAGAGCTGGCACATTTGTAATTTACTCCTAAGTATGAGATTCATATTAGAGATCTATAAATCATATTAGCAAACTACTATCCATCCTGTACTGTATTATTTTACTAACATGATGGCTAAATTTCAAATGAAATGCAAAGGTCATGGTTGCTGTTCTATTAGGGCCATGTAATCTCATTCATCTCCCCATTACTGACCTCAACTTCATTAGTTGCTGCAACTACTACTGATTTTACATTTCACTGAGAAAGGGTTCTTCCAAAAGATGCCATTGAGCCTTTAAATTTATAAGTGAGGGACTCTGATTTAAAATACCTCAGCCCCTGGGAAAGGAGAATGTTACCAGTTTGTGACTATGCTCCAGCTCCCCCTAAGGTGAAGTTTTTACATAGAAGAAAAATGGGTCGTCTTTTTCCTGTGACATACTGCACACCTTTCCAAGTAAGTGTATCCCTTTACCGCTTGCCCCTTTTCAGGCCAGTGATCACTTCTACCTTTGAACAAACCAGTAACTAAGCTGAAGCTACCCTACTTTATGAAAAGTCCCCGAGAAGCAATTTAACCTGGTTGACCATATCTATCAATCTGTCACCTGGAGAGTGGTTGTTGACACCAGGTGACCTCTCCTCCACCATCACAGTGCCAAGTTGTCAGTGGAGCAAGAGCTTTCTCTTTGATGCTGTACAATGAAAGGGAAACAAACTGTAAAGTGAGGCTGAAGCCCAACTAAAACACCTCCACCTTCCTGGCACACACACGTAAATGATCTTTCAATTGTTCATGTCACGCATCAAAGGTAATGGGGTCATATGGCAAGACTTTGTTGATTTTTATTTTGTTTTGTTTTGCTTTTTAATGAGTCAGACACCTGTAGCAGGCTTGCCATTGCACGAGATGCTGAAGTCATTTGTCTTTCATGGCGATGCAAACACTGCTTTGAACATTGGGAACATCCTTTACTGAGAGTAACAGGGAGTGGCCATGTAAATCTACAATACGGGAATAAAACAAAGATGAGAAGCAATTTAAATTCCAACAATTTCTCTCTTCGTGTTTTCTTTTCCTAATACACAAGCCCATGGTGACTGAAATTTTATCACTTACTTGATAGGTGACTATTTTCTGCTGTTTATAAATCACTCCTGTAGCCACAGGGCCGGATTGCTGTAACAATGCCACAGGCTTTAGCAAGAGTTGCTGAGTTGATGGAGAGGGAGGGACGCTTCTAAAAAACAATCTTTTCTGAAGAAGGGTCATTGTATGTGTTTGTGATAAAAATCAAGTATACCTAGTGTGTTACATGTATTAGGCACTTGGTGAATAATTCAGAATAAACGAATGCCTGTCAGTTTACCCTGGCATTGCCCATTCCTTCTCTTGTTTAGCCGTGAGAGTCTTGTTTAGACTCTCAACTGGTCTCCAATGCAATGCTTATAAGCTCCACAAGCATGGATACTTCGTTCATTATTTTATTTCTGCAAGAACCTAACCATACACCATGTATATAGGTCATTCAACATCATGGCTTGACAGATAATGAATGATATTCTTTTCCAAAAATCCAACCAATACTCTGACAGAGTTACAATGAAATGACATGCTATTAGTCTAATTAAAATTATTATATTTAGGAAAAAGACTTCATTTCACTGTAGCTGCTAATTCAAACTTCTCAGTAACCTGGACAGTGCCAGCCTTGATCTTAATGGACAGGTGAAATAATGCAGTGTGAATTTTATTTAAATTACGTTTACCAGTCCTCTAAACAACAACAAAATAAAGGAAAGAGACAAAATCAACAACCCCCAATTCACTCAGGAAGCTCCAAAATAGTTTTGGCTTCCAGGATCAGATGATCTTTGATTCTTTATCATATATATTGATATGCTCCCTGCCCCCCATAACTGCTTCTCATCTCCCTGGATAGCTCAGGCTGCTTCTTCAGGGAATAACTCATTCTCTCCATTATGCGTCATCCAGAGGCTTTATAAGGGTAAAACAATTGAGTCTGGCTGAAGGCTCCCGTTTGGTATTATATCCCATTACTTCATTGATTTTTCTAAAGTTTCTCTAATGTTATAACGGGGATATTTTCTGCTCAATCCTGAAGGATTCTAAAGCTTTTTATTGACCTCAGGGTATACCACACACATGGGCTACTTCCCTGGGCTGGCAAAAAATCAGGGTCCTCAGAGAGACCAAATGGAAAAATTGCTTTTCTATCGACCCCATGAGCAAGACTTATGGAACCTCCATCTAATTAAGGCCCAGGGGGAATTCTGATGCCGTCATTGGGGTTGGTCCCATGATTAGGGTAAGTGCTAGGCTCTGGCTAAGTGTCTCAATGTCCCTTCGAGGGTCAACAAAGTTCATGGCCAAGGATTCTGAGTCTCATTAGGGGATGGGGCAAACTTCCCCAAGACCAGCTGGGCCTATACTACTCAACCTGAGAAATGTTCCAAAACAGAAATAAAGACACTTACAGGCATGATGGCACTGTGTCATCATTTCTATTTTAGGAGGCATTTCCCAAAGAGCCATCCTGCCAGCATTCCTGTTCCAGCTCTAGCATGTCTGGGCTTTGTGAATCTGGGTGGGTTGCTCAGCTTCTCTCGGTGTTAACTGCCTACTTTTCAGAATAGTTCTGAGTATTAAAGGAGATGGTATATGGTGTACAAAGTGGAATAATACATGGTGGGTCCTCAGTAAATGTTGGCTTGTGGTTGTACCATCCCCATCCCCCTCACCATGATGACGTTCAGACTTTAGGGCAGCAAACTCTGTTCTCCATAGCCTGCTGTACAGTCTAGACTATATTTGGTGCCTAATAATTAGAAGCTAGATTCTTGTGGAAAAGTGACTGAATGCCTCTATTGTTATCTCCAAGGAAAACCTTGATCAGTGTAAGAGATAACTCATATGGTAGGTTGGCTAGGAGCTCTTGCTCCTTCATAAAGTCACATTAAGGTTAAGGAC
Source organism: Carollia perspicillata (assembly GCA_004027735.1). NCBI lineage: Eukaryota > Metazoa > Chordata > Mammalia > Chiroptera > Phyllostomidae > Carollia > Carollia perspicillata. The sequence goes on along the minus strand of PVKM010008056.1, from coordinate 27,649 downwards.
ACCTCAGAGGAGATGCAGTATAGCATGACACCTAGGAGCCTAAGCTCCAGAGTTACTGTCCACTCTGCTGTTTGCTAGTTATCTAGAAGGATGCCACTCTGAACACCATTTTCCTTATTGATAAAAAATGGACATAATAAAAGTAACAGGACGTACTTCATATGACAGTTGAGAGAACAAAGTAAGATCATGTGAACCTGACACTAGAACCCTCTCGGACAGCTTTCAAAGCACAGCTGATAACCCCAGTCCCCAAAGTTTTGCATTAATTTGGACACGAACAGTGCAAGAAGCGTTCCAGGCGATTCAAATGTGTAGACAGGATTGGAGACCATGGCAAGCCATAGACTAGGGGTGGAGCAGTGGCTGTTGTGGAGTCATCCTTGGGTCCTGTTTTTATCTCATCTTTCTCCCTGTAGGTTCCTTTTTCATATTAATGAGGAAAACAATTGCGTTCTCTTTTAAAGGTTTTAGTTCATTTTCCTGCCTTTCAGGGACCATTTGGGGGAAATATGTCAAGGAAAAAGTGTGTGATAAGTGTTAGGCTATGTGGATACATATATGTGTTAACATTTAGAAGAGCAGAATTATCTCTATTACAATCCAACACATTTACATTAATCAAAGGCACCCCAGCATAAGGTACCTCGTCCTGGGTCCAGCTTTTATCCCTGGAGGCTGCTGTTGCCTCTGACTATTATCTCTGCCAAGGTAAGCTGTCTCCAGGCACCACATACCATCTCTCAGGGAGGGGTGTGGCAGTGGCTGGGGCCATCAGCATAGGTGCCTTGTATATCACTAAGGAAGGACACCATGTATGACATGCACTGAGAGCAGAAGTATTACAAAGGCAATTGTGCACTTGTGAATGCAATTTCTTGTCTAAATTGGTGCGAAAAACCAGAGTGAAAGGGTATTCAGTATCAGAGTTGGGGCAAGACAGAGAAGCTGGGTAATTATTTGAAAATCAGAGCCTACTTAGAGGTAACTGTATTTTGGTAACATTGGACAAAAGGCCAAAGTTCCTGGAGCCTCAGTTACCCTGGTGCTAAAAGCAGGGTGAACAATGAGAGAGAAGTCTGTGAAGCCTTAGACAGCCTTTGAAGGTGGAGTGATGGTTCTCTCCACTAAGATCTCCTGACATCTGTCCACAGCATCTGAATCACCCTCCTTGATTTGTAAAGCATTTAGTAAATGAGAAATTGAAAACACTTGTGCATGCTTCCTTACATGTGTCTTTCTGTGTTGGATTTAGAACCAGTTGACGGCAGGAGCTTGGTATGTCCAGCATAAGAAAGGTACCTGGCCTTTGTCCTTAGCACCCAGTAAACACATGGGACCTGAAAACACTTTGTTTGGCCCTCTTGTTAAGTCAAATAAATTTCCCAGAATTGTGATGCTTCCAGGAACAGTGTATGCAAAGATGAAAAGACATTGATTTTTAGCCCTGGCTGGGTAGAAAGACCATTTGGACAGTTCTCTTGGAAGAGACCAGTTTAAATCAGAGTCTCTGGGGATAGAATCATGTGTTATAGTTTCTTGGGTGATTTAGGTCTAGGCAGGACTGGACACCACTCCTCTGAATCTACAGAGGATGGCTGAGCTCGAAACAGGAATGAGCAGATAGGATAAGGAATGATAAAAGAGACACAGACAGAATTTGAGGATCTGGTTGGGTCCTTGTCACCATCAAAGTGAAAATCTACCAAGCCAGGCACTGTGCTCAGCTCTCTGTGATCTTTCCTTCTTTTCTTAGAGTAATCCTAAACAAAATGATCATCCTCCTTCCAGCAAAGCAAAGAAAGCTTGGAAACTGAAAGGTTAGGCTGTTGGATTCCAATCCCCAAGCTCTTTTTCACTGGGCTGTGTCCCTTCAAAAAGACAAGGTAGATGGGCAGGAAGATGAGAGTGGACTAGGCTGGAGGAAAAACAAGATCGATAAACCCAAGGAGAGCTAGTGGGCATTACAGCAAAAACAAATGACACAGCAAATAAGAAGCAGAATTCATATTTCTTGAGGACCTTCAAAGCCCCAGGATAAACTCACAATAGCTACCTAAGACAAACCCAACCATCCCCAGCTTACAGTGGGAGATCTAAGGCTCAGAGTAGTCTAGCACCTTGCCCAAACTCACACAGCTATTGTGTCTGAGCTGAGTTTGTTTTGTTTTGTTTTAACAAAGGGTTCAGGAGTGAGTATTGTAGGTGTTTCCAACTGCCACAATTATTCAGATCTGCTATTACAGCACAAAAGCAGCCATAGAGAATGTGTTTACAAATAAATGTGAATGTATTCCAATAAAACTTGATGCATGGATACTGAAATTTGAATTATGTGCACTTTTTATGTGACATAAACTATTTGTTTCTTCTGATTTTTCTCAACTACTTAAAAATGTAAAAAAAAATCCTTAGCTCATTGACTATACAGAAACAGACAGTGGGACAGATATGGCCTGTGGGCTATAATTTGCCAACCATGGTTCAAATTCTAAAGTATGCAGGTAAACAGTTAATGGAAAGAGTGTAGAAGAAAATTAATATATGTTCATTTGAGACTTAGATATCCTCAGTTTAACTTCACTGGGGGTGAGCCATCAAGCCAGGAAGCATTCAATTCTTCTCTCTTTCCTAAATCAACTCCAGCAAACAATTATTTGTAGAACATACTTATTCTTCCAAACCAGAGCCCCTAGACCTTGAAGTGGACCACTCCAATTCTGTTTGCTTGGACAAAAGCATTATAAACCTGAATCTTTTCTTCTATCAACACTTATTGAATGTCTAGTAGATTACAGGCTCTGTCCTAGGCACTAAGGGTATACTGGTTGTCTAATTCAGTTTGGGCTCCCATAACAAAATACAGTAGACTGGGTGACTTACACAACAGACCTCCATTTCTGGAAGCAAGGAGTCCCAGAACATGGTGACACCATGGGTGGGTTTTGGTGAGAGCCTTCTTGGAGCTATAGACTATTGAATTCTTGTATCCTCGAATAGTAGAGACAAGGAGAAAGGGAAGAAGGGAAGGAGAGCAAGAGATAGAGGGATAGATAGAGAGAGACAGAGAGAGAGAAGGCCCTACAAGTTCAAAAGGGCTTTCAAGACAAGAAAAACAGTGAGCCAGGGAGCAGAAAGAAGGCCATTGTGCCTGAAAACGGGTGAGCACAATGGAGAATGGCGGCCCACAATAAGGGGTTTAGAGTATATTTTAAATGGAACTTTACCCTACATGCAATTTGGTGAGTCAAAAGCACTAGAGTAAGTTGCATTTTCACCACATTTGGGGTGCTATGTGGGGAGTGGACGGTAGGGGCCGCTGTCTCTCTCTTGAGCTCTCCCTTTCTGATGGCTGTTGTCTAGGCAACAAGGGGCTAGGAGTTAGTTACCTGCAGTCTGCGGAGACCTGCGGAGACCAAATTGTCCCATCTCAGGAGTGTCCTTTAACCCCTTCCAAAGATCCTCTGGGGTAATATGTTCTAATGAAGGGTTGGAATTGCCAATTGCCTCATGCTTTACAGCTAATAAGGAACAGATTATGCTCCGAATGCTTTGAGTTATCTTGTGACCACAGTAAGTTCCTTTGCTTGAGCCTGTATACTATAATTTAATTCTGTCTACATTTTGTTTGGGAAAAGACACCCCAGTCTCAAGCCTAGCCTTTTTCTTACTCACACTTAGGTTGTTTCAAAATATACAGAGCATTTTCTTCTTTTAGTTGTCAGTGTTTCACACTTTATATATACACACATCTTTTAAACCCATTTTTAATAATGCTCAATTTAGAAAAGCAACATGTGATCATTTGAAAAACACTTATAAACACATGAAAAAGCAAAAATCATTTTTAAGCTGCTCGTCACCTCAAAAATTTAAATTTAAATTTTTTTATTTTTTTTAATTAAGACTTTTTTCTTAGCCAATTTTAGGTTAATAGGAAAATTGAGGAAAAGGTGCAGAGATTTTTCCATATACCTTGTCCTGCCCTTGTCCTTTGTGCACAGCTTCCTTGATCACCAACGTCCTCAAGCGGAGTGGTAAGTTTGGTAAAACTAATGAACCCACATTGACATGTAGTCACCCACAGTCCATAGTCTGCATCAGGAGTCAATCTTAGTATCGTAAATTCTGTGGGTCAGTTGTACATTCTGTTGGGAAACAAATGTGTAATGGCTGTATTCACCATTACAGTGCCATTCGGAGCATTTTCACTGCCCTAAAAATCCTCTGTGTTCAACCTGTTATTCTTTCCTCTCCCCCACCCCCTGGCAACCACTGGTCTTTTTACTGTCTTCATAGTTTTGCCTTTTTCAAATTGTCGTGTAGTTGGAATCACACTGACAAAGTTAATATTTCTCTTGTTAGTCTGCTTAGTGTATGTGTTGCATACATTTACAATATTGGACTCATAGTGTATTTTTGGAATTTATCCTACATTTTTACCTTGGTATTAAAACATAAACAGCTTACTGTTTGTTAATCATTTTTCAAAAGTACATTTAATGATTCCATAATTTTCTACTGTACTGGAATTTGTTACCACTGTTGATATTTAAGAAAGGTTTTTTTTCTCTCTCCCTTACTATTATTATGAGTAATGCCACAGAGAACATCCTTATATCCAAGCCTTTGTTTACATTCTTGAATGCTTCCTTGGACTAAATGATAATAAGTATTTTGGGATCAAAAGATGTGGGCATCTTTATGCCTGTTAAATAGATTTCATACAATTGCTCTTTAAAGGGATTGTGATCGTGTATATTTCACAATGGCTGTCTCACCTCATCACAAACAATGTTTTGATATTATTATATGCTTTTATTAACTCGATAGGCAAAATTCATCTCACTGTTTAACTCCTCCCCGCTTTTTAACTTGTATGTGTAGTAATACAAGTAACAATCAGGTACAGAGCCCTTAGTATACATGCCAGACATAGTAGAAGGGAGGCCCTGTTATCCTCATCCTACAAATGGAGAAACTGATGCTAAGTGGTGAGAGGTGGACCTGTTATTGGGATTCAGCCCAAGTACTGGGACTCCCGAGTCCAGGCATTGGCTCCAGCTCTATTCTGCCTCAAAGGAAAGGACCCACTCACCTGGATGTGAGTCAGGAAAGCAATCTGATTAAAATAATTCTCACTAATATGTGAGTGGCCAACAGAAGTAGCTATCTGGTTAATAATAATAAATAACATTAATAATAAAACCTAGTCATTTTAAATAAATCTCTTCCTTGTGGAAAGAACTTTCAGAAATTTAATAGAAGTAAAACAGGTGGGCATAATAAGGAAAGACAGAAGTGGGCAAAGTCAGGCTTCCCTTCAACTCAGTGTGCGCTTGCTCACTGCTGACCCACAGTCTTGTTTTATATGTATAGTGCTTGAAATACTGAATTTCTTGCCATCACACAAAAACTAAGTTCCACTTTCTCTTTAAAAATGGAAGCTCCGGGAGCATCTACTACTGCTCATTTCAATAAATTACACTGTCTGTCTCACCCCAATGGGTGTTTGAAATTGCATCTCCTTTTGCTTTGCTCTTCTCTTCTGTGTCAGCCACCCCACCTTCCCCCTTCTGAACCAACTCTCTAAAATCTTCCTTTCAGCATCATTATTTTTTTAAATAAAATGCTTCCCACAAGTGGGAACCCCCTTTCTAGCCTGTTAGGGAGCAGTTGAAGGGTCACAGTGGGACTGTGCCCTGAGCCATTTGGAAGACACAGAGGTTTGTATGTCGAGGCCTGTGTCTTTATTAGCCCCGCTTAAATCGCAGGGTAATTTAAGCTTCCCTCACTTCACTGCGTTGCATCATAGTTCTAAAGGAGACCTGAAATAGAACGTATCACATTGTGCACATTTTTGAAGGATCATGAGAGGAGGCTAAATATAAGATTCAAGTCCATATTCTAAGTGTCTTTTTCCTCTAAATGGAGATGGGATATACTTGAACACTCTGTCTCATGCCCACCCTTCTTAACTGCATGTGCTTCTTAGTGTTTGATTTCCATCCGTTTGGTATGTGAGGACATTCCCAAGCATCTTCTCAACTTCAGAGAGACAGACTTGAGTTGCCACACTGAAATTTCCCTATTCGATAAGAGGAACAATATTAACCCCCTCCCTCCCCACCCTGTTCCGATCCATCAAGTGCTTTTCTTTCCCATTTAAAAAATTTTTACTCTTTAAAGCAGGCTACTGAGACTTAGTCACCCACACTCCACTGTTATAATTTTTGCCATTTCTTAATATCACTTGTCTTATTATTTACTAAAGGGTTAATTGCCTTGCTTTATTTGAATATATTTATGTCACTACAGTCAATAGAAACTTGATGCTATCAGTTGAAGCATAACTACATCAGTAAATTAATACTTAAAATGAGCATGGGACTACCAATTGACACATCTGATGTCCCACTCATGGCTCCAATACGAGATGTTGAGCAACACTGAAAAGAATGTATTTCATAGGGAAGGGGTAAAATAGCCATGTTTCTAGAGAGGCATAGTTTCCCACAGCCAACTAGATCATATAAATATGATCATATAAATATCTAAGTAGTTGTATTCAGGAAATTCAGCTCTTCCTCCCACCCCCATCTCCTGCGCACATAAATCAACTGGCTCTCCTTGAGGCACTTCAGTCCTCCAGGAAAACTCCTCCTCCTCTGTTATAACACTTTTGCTGCTTTTGCTTCCTTGGAGTCATAGTCCTCTCCTTGTGCAGAGAGAAGGCCGCTGTGAGGAGACAGTGATGGGGCCTTGTGGTTGCAGCCTATGCATTCATTCCTCCACTTTTGGGATTTGCAGCTCCCCACCTGCTCTGTGGAACTTCTCAGGAGTGTTTTCTTGCCTTATACTTCTCTCATAGCAGGTCTGACTCTCATTTTCCTTCCTTGCTTCCTTCTTCCCTCTCTTGTTCCCTCCCTTCCTTTCCTGGTCTCACCCTGCATCCACGCCAGTGGCCCCAGACTGTGGTACTGATCTGAGGGAAACATCACTCTCTGAAGTGTATTTGGGTTACTGGTTCCGTCCACCCCGATAAGATCTCAGGTTGGACAGCTGGTCTGGATGACGGCTTAGGGGTTTCTAATCTCTAAGAGTGTTATTCTTACATTCTAGGCAGAAATGGGCCCACTCGATTTTAGCCTTGACTGAGTACAAATCCCAGCCCCATACCTGCATGGCCCATGCCTTAAAGCAAGTTATTTTACTTCCCTTTACTTCGGTTTCCTAGCCTGAAAAATGGAAAAGGAGACACCTGCCTTCCAGGATTTTTAGGAAGGTGAATAAGAAAATATAAGAAAAATTGCTTTCCAAATTGCGAGGCTTAGTTCTAATCAAAGTGGAGCAGTTGTTTTAAATATAGAATGTTCGGTAGTCTTATCTGAATCCCCCATCACTGGGAACAGAATTCAGAAGGCTTTGCCACATCTGCTTCATCGTGCTGTTCACAAAACTGTTTATTTTCCCAATGTCACATTTGTTTTCTCTCTCCTTCTCTTTGCTACTGCATAACTTCATTATTGGCCTACATAAGTGTATTATGTAATTGTCTCAATATGTCATCGATTGTTTCAGTTTTTCTGTAGTATTACTTAAGTCCATAATTCTTTTTATTAAATCTCCAAGAAATGTTACTGAACAATGGTTGAAGCCTCCTTCTTTCCACTAACTATAACTCAGCACTTAGATATTTGAAAAGACACAAAGGACTAGAAAGAAATGAAAGTGTGGAATTTTTTCACTGGCTTCATGAAATCCAGGAAACCAAGTGAGGTACTTTTTATAATATCTTTGTCTCTCTGAGAAATCCATACAGTCTTTCACACAGTAATTACAGCAATAATAAATATTATAGAATTAGCTAATGCTTATTGAGTGCTTATTATGTTCTAGGTGCTATTATAAACTCTACTTGTATTAAGTCATTTCATCTTTACAACAACTTTATAAAGGAGCTATGATTTTTATCCCCATTTTATGGTTGACAAAACAAATTCAGAAAGGTTAACTGCCTTGCTCAAGGACACACAATAAGGAAGCAGTCCAACTGTAAATACATAAACACACACACACATGTGTTTATGCTTAGGAAACTCAGTCGCTTCCTAAACTTAGATGATATATACATATGTTGAATGCCTGAGAGTTTGGGTCTCTTTGTTTTGAATTTGTTTCTGACACTAACATTAAGCTAATCATGTTTTCTCTGTGGAATGAAGTTTTCTTGTGGACCAGATTTGGAGGTTTGGATGAGATCATTAGTTTTTAACCTACGCCCTAAAGCTCAAGAATCTGAGTGCATGATCCAGGGGGTATGGTAGGGTATAGAAGACAATGATGATCAGGGACCTCCATTAATCTATGCACTTAAGCTTATATCTGGTATTTATGGAGAGAGGAATGAATCAGCGGATGGGTGGGTGGAAGGAAGGAAGTAAGGAAGGAAAGAAAGAAGGAAGGAAAGAAGGAAATAGGCATACAATTGAAATCAGACAATCTATTATTAACCCATTCAAAATAGCATTGTGTCATGGTTATTTTCCATGTGTGTCATTAAATATTCCTTGAAAACTTGATTTCAAATGGTTGTATAATATTCAAATATATGAACACATTAGCCTTTTCTTAGTCATTCCCCTGCTTTTGACATGTATGTTATTTCTGATCCTTTATCACTCATTCATCATTCATTCATTCATCATTTATTCATTTATCCATCAAATTTTTATTTAGAACTATTATTTATCAGGCATCAGTGTAAACCAGTATAGCACAGAAATTCTTATACATATGTTTTAGACATATTCATGTATATTTGATTTTATAATTATATGAAATTATTTTTTTAATTTTTAATTGTTGGCTTTCTTCAGTGAAGAAGAACCTGTTCAGGAAAGCCTGAATTTGGATAAAACATTGAGGTGAAAGCTGTGCAAATGTTGAGCTTAGATCACAAAGGGAAGACAATTGGAGTTCTGGATACACTGTCTCCCAAGATTGTAGTTATAAAATTAATAGACATTGCCTTAATTGTGTATGCCACCAGCATCCAATTCTACTTTGCAATCTGCAACCTCAAAGGGACCATCTTGAAGCAGTAGCTTTCCATGTTGCCTAGTTTAGAGAATACTTAGTTCAATCTGTCAAGGAGCCGAGAATTTGAGCTGTAGCTCAGGGATTACTATAAGGCTTCCCTTTGGTGATTCCCTGGTAAATAATCAGAGGGGGGAAAAAACCACAATCGTGTCATATTATAAACTGAATATAGCTGAGGTTATAAGATGCTTAAATTTCATGCATAAAAGCATAATACAGACCCTCTCTGGTTGAAAAAGGTAATAAAGGAGAACCAAAACAATTCCTTGCACATAAATGGAAACCAGACAACTCAGCTTTGTAGATCCAAAGGGACCATACAAAATGGCAAATTTGAAATACCCATTGGAGGCACAGTGCCAATTCTAAACCGAAGCATCAGAGTGATGCAGTATCGAGAGACCAAGCTACTACTAGCTGTGGGCTTTGTGACATGAAATGGTGACACTTTTCCCCACAACCTCTAATGTTCCTCTTCTCCCTGATGACCCTATATATTTGAGTGATGGTCAGCTAGTATGGAGATGGCTGGTTTGGTTTTCCCTACCAAGGATTTTTGTGTGTGTCTTAGGGCAGAAGATGTCTGGAATAGACAAGACTAGACCCCAAAGAGTTAGACATCTGTGAGGACTAAGACTCTGTGGATAGAAAATACCATTAGCTTTCCTCTTTATCTCTGTATTCCATCTTCTTATCTCCTTTCCTGATAGCAAGCAAAGGAGAGGGAAGTCTAGGTAGGAGACTTCTCTTCTTGGCTGACTTCTGTTCTATTTTTCTGTTTCCTAAGGGATCACTTAATTCATTTTATGCCTCTGGAAAAGACCAGAATTTCCTAATTCCTTCAAAAACCTGGGCAGGTTACTTCTTCCAACCTTAACTCATCATTATTCTGCAATGAGTTATGTAATGATTTGATCGTGTTGAGGAGTAATTCACCTTTGTTCCCACCTACGTTAAAACTGATTACAAATCCTCGTAAAATGCTCATTATGCTACCAAAAAATGTTCTTAAGAATAGTCTGTTAGAGAGGAGGTAATGCTGCTGCTAAGAAGTCTGGGCTTCTGTCTAATTATGTGTAAATTATCTGAGTGGAATCTCAGATGTTTAGTGATAAACAGTTTTATGCTTCCCAGCAAAGTATCTAGTTTGTGAGGCAATATAATCAAAAGCAGCTTGTGTGCAGTGAATTGTCGATTGTATAACTTTGCATCCCTTTCAAGTTATTCTTATGGAAAGAAATGGGAATGTCTGCAGCCCTTTAAGGAAAGCAAATGTTGTATTCTGCAATTTTTTTTTGAAAAAAAAAAGAAAGATAATTGATCCTTTGACTATACTGCTGCTCTGCTCTCAGAAGGAACATTAAAAAGTTGGATTTCTTAAGAAATGCAATTAACTGACTTTTATTTAATGATTTTTTTCTCAAGTTATTCATCCTGGAGGAATGGTATCTGTTGGTTATTAACAAAGATGAGGATGGATTATTAAGAAGCAAAATATAATGATATTCAACTGCAATGCATTTATAGTTACTCAGAGAAAAATCATAGGTGGTTTGGTCTCAGATACCCTCTCCTTTTGGAAGTTTTACCTCAGAGACTTCTCCATCTCTCACCTCATCTTTAGGTAGGATGGTTAATCTTCCTTTGAACCACCAAATCGATGCTTTGCCCAGAATAAAGGCAAACTGAACACCAAAGAGTTAGGATTGTTACACTATTCAATGGAACTAGTGGTCAGCATTACTGACACAATCTGAAGGGTCATATAAATACAAATGTTTAAATGTACAAGGTCATTAGTTTTGGGCCTCAACAGCAGGGTTCCTAAAACACCCAAGAAACTTGGGAAGGGTCTGTCAGGGCATGTACCCACCCAAAAACCATAATCTTAAGACTTCACTAGGCAAAGAAAGGCCAAGATATTTAATTAACAAAGGACACAGAAGCTGAGTCCACTATAGAAGACATGGGAATACTAGTTGAGATGAAATGGGTATACCAGTTAAAATAAAAATTACCACCTCTTAGAGTATAAGAATCCTTTCCTATTCTTCTCCTTCCAGAAACATTCCTATTTCAAAAAAAGAGGGCCGACTTGGGGGAAAAGGGTATGAAGTGCTAGGAGGGGAAAATGGTAGCAAAGAACCAAGATTAAGGCAGATGAAGACTCCAATGACAACAGGCAATAATTCTTGCCTCTCACTAGTGGTCAACACAGATTAATGTTAACATCACCCATTATGCAATTCACTGCACAGGCAGCTAAAGGGATGGCTTAATGTATCATAGTGGTGTTTTGTTCTACTTAGTTTCTAAAACTCTAAAGTAAATTACATGGATGTGGTTTTAAGTTATAAATGGTTGATGTGGTGATACCTTTTATATGGATTCAACTAATTGCCCAGTTGCTAATATGTACCTATTTCACACAACTTTTGATTGGATTTGCAAATACACCAGCTAAATAGATGAGTGTTCCACAATGAGTGTTGAGAGATTGAACCTGTGTCAATGTCCCTAGATGGCTAAGCCTTAAATTTGCCCAAGAACAAAATATCTGCATAAAGACTCATTTATATTTGGCATTTACAAACCATGGGATCTTGGACATTTTGAAGACAAACCATTTAGATGATTAATTAAATATATTTCTTTGAATCAGGTAGATTTGTCCTATATAATTAGCATATCCTTTTAAGGAAGGTCATTCATATGTGTGCAGTTCATAAAGAGTTTATCATACTGTCTATTGAATCTATTTGTTTCACGTTGACTTCTGGTTTGTCTGACTTCCTAACCTACACGCTCTATAGTCAGTTTATTTTTAAGTCTTTGATTCACATATGAAGGTGTAAAGGAATTTTATTTTGATTTCTGTCTTTTAGTGAAAACATATTTCAAATTGCCAATTCATGATATATTCACTTTGAACTTAAAACATCATTTGTTAAAAAAATTGCAATAAAACCTGAAATGTTCACTAATAGTTATTCTGAAGATTAAAGCTGCCAATGAATTATGCAGCAGGGCCAAGGCTGTCTTGTTCTCAGACTAAATTTATCTCACGGAAATGGAATTATTCAGACTGGGGTTAGAGAGCAGAGATACTTAAAGTTTGATTGTTCAATTGCTACCTGCTTGTTTTTGTTTGTTTGTTTGTTTGTTTCTTTCTTTCTTTTTTACACTTGGTTATGGTTTTCTTATGAGCTAGATTTTAAAATGTAACTATTGATGAGGGGTTAATAGAAATCCTATTTTCTCTGATTATAAATGTGACATAGGTTTCCAGAGACTCTTTTTTTATGTACTTTTCATTTGTTTCCTCTGTTTATATTTTTTTAAACATGGATCTTTGGTCATGGGGGACCCAGTGCTGAGTGTCTAACCTCTCTGACTTACACAGAGTAAGCCTCAGTGTCATAGAAATAAATGCAGCATTTTCTCTGTATATAACATGTCACTTGGGTGAAGGGTTTACAATGTCTCTTTGGTAAAACTGAAATGCGAATTTCTCAAAAATGTCTTGTTTTCAGTTAATGATATTTTCTGCTTTTCACCAAGTGGTCTCTTTGGGGGTTTGTTCTTGAATTCATTTCTCAGTGCATGCATGCACCGGGCTGTCTGTTACTCTTTTATTCAGCAGGCATTACTGAGTTCTTGTCACACCCAGGCCTGAGCCAAGTGTTTGGGTTGCAGTAGTCAAGGAGCCCAGTGCTACCCCACATTGTTTGCCATCTTTGGGGTTAATGGGATCTTAAGAAACAGATGTAGGAAGGCATGATGGAAATACGTTATGATAAAAGTAACACTAGACATAAAAATAAAGTGTTTTGGGAAGAGAGGAGAGGGGTGGCCCGACCTGGGTGTGGAGTGAGACTTAGGCCAACTTTGATCAGATCCATTTGCTGAGCCAGCAGGTTAGGTATGATGTAAGGTGCTGGCTCATATTGTCTGACCTGCACCAGCTGCTCCCCGGAGATGGCTCAGAGTTCATCTTTCTCGAATGTGAAACCCTACCAGGAAAGACAACTTCCGGAAATGGCCAAGCGTTCCATCATTGCTTCAAAACTAGCCCCCAGTGACTCACAAAGCTGAAAGGGAAATTGATCACAGGCTCATTATGATGCCTGTGGGGAAGAGCTTGAGAAACCCATGCACCTCCTGAGAGAAGATCCATGGCTTCAAATGGGGCCATGCGCACAGAGGTGGGTGCATTTGTCAGCCCTAGAGTGGACCCTGTGTGAGCTGTTGTGGATGTGTTTGCTTCCCTCCACATTTGGACCTCCATTTGAAGCAGGACACATCTACTATGGAAAGAAAACTGACTTTGAAATCCCTGCCCTGGGTGACTTTTATGACCCCAGAGCACACAGTTTTGGCCCTCTGGAAAGACAAAAAAAAAAACAAAACAATGTGTTCCTTAACTTTATGTAGGTGTTCTCCTATTCCATCCACCCTCACCTCTCATATCAAATGAGCATACCCCTGTTTCGGAGAACTTAGGTCACCTCCCCAGCTGGGCCACAGCAGTGGCTACTTAGATTCAGTTGTACTGTCTTCCAGAATAAGGTCCTTTTGTTCCATCTAATGGATACCAAGAATAGTAAGAGTGGGTTGCCCCTCTCCCACCCTCCACAGAAGCTGTATCCTCATTCAACTCTTTTCCCTTGAATTTTCTATGAATTAGACTGTTACTAATTTTGTTGTCTCCTGGAGCTATATAGAACTTTTCAATAGTAAGATCGATCTATGGGTCTTCTCTGACTGTAATGTGTATCTGCTCATTCCATGAGATCATTTATCACAGCCAGATTTATCAGGGTATGATTATACACAGTATAAAGCTTGCCCTTTTTAGCATACAGTTGTGCAACTTTTCGCAAATGCCTACAGTGATGTAATGATCAGGAGATGGTACATATCCGCCATTCCAAAGAGCCCTGGGGTCTGTTTGTTGTCAGTCTCAGCCCTAGTCCCCAGCAATCACCAATCCCTTTTCTGTTCTTCTAGTTTTGCCTTTTCCAGAATGCCATATTAATGGAATGATAAATAGGTAGCTTTTGAGTCCAAGTTCTTTTTCTCAGTGTAATGAATTTACGATTCATTTATGCAGTTGTGTCTATCAATAGTTTATTCTTCCCTTTTGTTGCTAAGTAGCATTCTGTTGTATGAATGCACCATGGTTCATCTATTCAACAATCGGAGGATCTTTAGCTTGTTTCTAGGTTTAACTGATTATGAAAAAGTTGCTATAAAACATTAGTGTACAGGCACTTTCAGGGATATAAAATTTTAATTTTCTTGGGTACATATCTATGGTTAAAGATGGTGTTTTAGGGGAGACAGTGGACATAATTATAGCTTTGATGTTAAATTGCAGGCCTGAAACTTCCTAGCTGCATGGCCCCACATAGGCTGTTTGAGCTTCACTTTCCTACAACAGAAGAGTGGTAGGATGATAGCTCCCGCACAGGATTTAGAGCTGTCACTCACTCACAGCCCCTCCTCCTCTGGGTGCTGCCTCATTGCACTAGACACCCCCTTTCCATGGTGCTTCTGTTCTATTCCCTGAGCACGCACACACCCTTTTCTACATCCCTGCCACACACTGTTTCCTTTCCTGGAACACTTTGCCACCCACTTTTCTCCTCACCAACTCCTCATCTTCAGTTGCCCAATTAAATGCCACCTTTTCAAAAAAGTGTTCCCTCATCCTATCTAAATCCAGCCCCCTGCTATACATAGTACCCTTTTAAAAAGTGTTTAAACACTGTTCTTTTCCTTTACAGCATTTATCACAACTGGCCTTATAAAATTAACTGTATAATTTGTTTTTTTAATGGAAATTTCATTGAGATCATTGTAGAGTCACATACAGTTATGAAAAATGATATCAAGAGGGTCCATGTACCTTTCTCCAACTTTCTCTAGTGGTAACATCTGGCAAAATTATAACATATCACAACCAGGACATTGATATTGATATAATCCATTCATGTTATTCAGACTTCCCCAGTTTTACTTGCACTAATTTGTGTGTGGGATGGGGATATAGAGGGATATACATATGCAGATTTGTGTGTCCACCACCACAGTCAAGCTCCAGGGCAACTCCATTGCCACAAGATTCTTTCAGTTGTCCTTTTATAACCACTCACACCTCCTTCCCCAATTCCTCCACTTCCTACATCCCAGCAAGCACTAATCTGTTCTCATCTTTAAAATTTAGGTACTTCAAGAATGGAATCATATAGTATATAATCTTTCAGTGTTGACTATATTTTTTTTTTTTCTCAGCATAATTCTCCGGAGATTCCTTGTTGAGTGTTCCAGTCGTTGCTTTTCACTCCAGAGTAGTATTCCATGGTATGGAATACCACCACTTATTTAGCCATTCATCTATCGGAGGACATCTTGACTGATTCCCGTTTTAGCTATTATAAATAAAACTTGTTATACAGATTTTTGTGTGAACATAATTTCCATTTTTCTGGGATAAATGCTCAAGAGTGAAATTGTGGGGATATTAGTTTTATGAGAAACTGTTTGAATTGATTTTTAAAATCTGTCTCTGCCAGTAAATGTTAAGTTCCACCAGAGAAAATAGGTTGAAGTTTTGTTTGCTTGTCTGTTGTCCTGTTTGTATGTCTAATCACTGTGTACTGGGGACATTTCATAATACTTAGAATATAATTTACTACTCTATAAATATTTATATATGAATTAAGTAAGGACTGAATGAGTGAATGCATGAATAAAAATTGGGCATGGGAGTAAGTAAAATAATGCAGTTGAAATATTTTTAGCCTGCTTAGCATAGAGAAACCTCTCATAGCAGGACCATGTTTCCTCACCATTAACATCATCAGATGGGACTGAGGGTGACATGACATGATTTTCACACCTTCTACATCCACCATCACATGAGCATTATGAGCTTTGTGGGGTTCCAAGAGTCTGAGTTCTTGCTTCACTTCATTTCCAGAAGAGAACCCCATCTCATGAATATGTTCAAAAGTGGCAGGATGGGAGTTTGGGCTTTCTACTTTACATAAGGTCCTGCTTCCGTGGTGAAGCTGCATGGCTGCGTTCTCTGTTGAAAGCAAGCCTTTGGACTGTGAGGATGAGTGGCACTTCCCAGGTTAGCCTTGTCCCAGCATCTCCACGGGCCTAGTGTGTGAAACGAATATTGGGGAAGCTGATGGAGGGTTAGTACTTCTCATTTGCCCGAGGAAAGCACAGGTCTTCATAATGTCTTGATCTATGTACTAAGAGCTAGTAAAGACAAGCAGACTTCAGAATAAAAATAGAAATGAGGTTTTCTGACAAAAATGCCACTGGAATGATGAGCTGTCACACAGGACCCAGAGAAACAAGAAAGAAACTTCTTTAGTGACTATAATTAGGCTTACACGGAGAGTGGCAACGCTCAAGAACTGTGCAAGAGGCAAGTTCTTTGCCTGTTTCTAGAATCATCATTAAACTATTTCCAAAGAGCTGGGATACTGAGGAGGTCAAGGGTCATTTTCAGTAGACCATGCACCCATTCTCCTCCCACCTTGGTGAGACTCCGATCTGCCTATGGCAGTGGAATGGTGTTACCCCATGATTTGGGCAACTTAAAAAAAAAAGACAGGAAGAGTAAGAAGAAACCTTTTTTTTCTTATTATGAAAAAATAGCATTTTATTGTAGAAAATTGGCCAATACAGATTAGCAGTTAAAAAGTAATAAAAGTCACCAGTAGTCTCAACAGGACTATCAATGTTGGGTGTTGAATCTGTAACTGTATCTAGGTAGACATAAAAATTTAGATCTAGAAGGAGATAAACTTATAAGTGCAGAGCGAAAATTATAGATACAGACTGATGATACATACATTGGATTATATCAAGGGAATAGGGACTTATATCTTACTCTATCTTCTGTGTCATAGGCATCTATCTGCTTTATAAACTGTTCTTCACTATTGTGCTTCCAGAACTGGGGAATGTAGTCCCAATGGAACTGGGCAGTAAAGTAGTTGTTCATATGCCTGTGTGTGTGTATGTGTGTGTGTGTGTGTATATTTATTTTTTATCAAAAATCAAAATCATATCCCATGAGTGTTTGCTGGCTGAAATCATTTTACTGACGCTCTGAGGAAGAAAAGGGGAAGCACAGTCACCCAGACTCCCTTCAGGCATTAGGTCAAGACCTGAGCTTTCTCTACCTTGGCCTATGTTTCCATGGCAACAGAGAGACCCTGTGGTGGTTTCAGATATCGATGGAATTCTGGGGGAAACAGCATTTACCTGAACCATAGTTTGGTATTTTGTAATTCAATTAAATTTTGCAGGAAAGGACTAAGTCTCAGAGAACTCTTAAATCCATCATTCAACTTTCAGATATTCTGCTTTAATATCTATTTTCAGGAATACATTATGCAATAAAGTAGATCAGAGGCAAGGAAGTCATACTGACCTGAGTTAGGGCTTGAGTATACATATTTGAATGTTATCTTTTCCTACCCTCAGTTTTCTCATCAATGAAATGGGACATGGTCAGATTGCCTTACTTATTTGATTTCTGGGGAAAAGGAGTGAGATAATGAATGTAAAATATTTGGTATGCTACCTAGTCCAGAGTAAGCACTCAATAACTCTTAACTTTGCTATTGTTTCTATGACATTATTGAAATTATGTGGATCTTGATAGGACAAGGGCAAAAAATATCAGAATGGCTTGGCTGGTGAGAAGCAGGAATTGGAGAAAGGGAGGGTAGAAACCTGCTGAGAAGCTGAGTGATATTAGAGAAAGTATCAGCACCCTGGCGTTTGGTGTTTCACTAAAAAGGTCATGAAATATTAACATCCCCTAGAGTAACCTGGAAGAACAGTGGTATCAGCTCCTTCTTGCTGCACAAAAGAGGCTCCTTGGAGACATCTGTGGCCCAGTTATGAGGAGGGAAAGAAGGGGGAGTTAAGGTGCTGACAGTAATTCCAGTTGCTTCCTTAGCTGGAGAGACTGGAGTTACGAGAGAAGGGCAGAATAGCCAGCTAGCAATGGGCTTCCCTAGAAAAGGTAAAAAGAATGACTACCTATCTTTCCAACTAGGGAGGAAGGACCTGTTTTGCCCACAGAGGCCAATTTATATCGACTTACCCTTGAGTTCACAACCAACAACAACCATATCACTATCATTGGCACCAGCAACATCACCATCATCACCATCATCACCAATACCACCACTGACAGTGCCATCATCATCATCATTGTCATCACCATGAAGCAATGCAGCTCACAGGCATAGTGTACTTACTAGGTTCCAGGGGTTATACTAAGCAACTGGCACATATTATTCCATGTTATCCAAACTGTGAAAAAAGACTCCCATGCTATTTCCCTTTATAAAGGAGGACCTCATGACCCAGGAAATTTAAATGTTGCAAAAGTCACCCAGCTTGTACAAAGCAGATAGATCCAAGATTCAGAACCAGGCAATCTGCCTCCAAGTCCTCATTACCATCCACTTCATCATCAGGAAGGGGCAGTAGAAGGTTAGAGTAAACTCTGCTTCCCCATAACATTCCCTTTTGATTTTTTCCATAATAGGGTAAATCTATAATCTGAGCTTCTCACAGTGGCATACAGCAAACCAGTGGCTCTCAATATATGCCATATGTACATTTACACCAGCAGAAACCCTTTTCCAGATCTACACAAAACTCTACTTACAAAACAGCTAAATTATATAAATTCAGATGTGAGATGTTTATTATAAAGCCAGTCTGTGAGAAATATAAGACAATTTTGATGAATATCACTTTGAAATTCAGAGTATAAATCACTAATATTGTTTTTAATTTGCCTCGTAATCTAATTCACTTCAGCACTTTAATCGTTACATAATATCAAGAAAATGTTGATTCACGTGTTGATACAGAGTTGCAAAAATAATTTTTTTAAACCAGATGACCTAAAAATATCTGGTTAACATAGAATGTAAGCTTTGTCTCCAGGGTCAGCACTGTGCTTGACAGACAGTACATTAAACACATAGCTGCTGAATGAATGAATGAATGAGTCGGTTTGTGAGAATGAAATGGATATCAGAAGCATGGAGGTAGAACAGGGCTTTCACTGTCATTTCCAAGGGTTTTTTCATTTATTTGACCAATATTTAACAAGCATCTGCTACTATAAGCCAGATGCTGTTCTTGGGTGATGGGGATGCAACGTTGAGAGGAAAAAGTTCTCGTGGTGTGCGAAGGATGGGGCGGCAGGAGATAGACAGTTAATGGGGAACTTGCTGTCAACCCTGGCAGTCCCATTTATATGTAGGATGCTTACATAACCCCT
The DNA here is from genome assembly GCA_004027735.1 of Carollia perspicillata. Classification (NCBI taxonomy): domain Eukaryota; kingdom Metazoa; phylum Chordata; class Mammalia; order Chiroptera; family Phyllostomidae; genus Carollia; species Carollia perspicillata. Next base: position 8,208 of record PVKM010008056.1, on the reverse strand, counting down.
TTGGGGTTTCAGCATCCTTGTGGGTGACACAGGGCTATCAGTATGTACTCAGCACTGCCTTTGGGACGAATAAGGGGAAACACATATAGTAGCAGTCATCTTCATCTGAATCTCAACTTTGCAAACACAGAAAAGTACTTGTTTCATTCTGGGATTATTTATTTAATTCTGCACTTGGTATTCTGGGATTTGTATCTGCATATCATTAAAGCGGCTTCAGTCCAAGAACATATACTTGGAGATGCATTAATATACACTGGGCAAAAGCAATTACAAGCCTGGGTATGAGGTGACTGGAATCTGGAGAGAGAAAGGTACATTACAAAAGCACTGGTTATGTTGCAAGATAAGAGGTACGGTACCAGGTTAAAGCTTTGAATATCAGGCCCTCATCAGTGGGAGGTTCAGTGGTGTTTCTTGAGTGGAAGATTGACATGTCTGGTTTTGTCTATTTAAAATCCCCCTATGGAATCAACATAGAGTGCGAGCTGGGAGGAACTGAGATTGAGAGCAAAGGAACCAATTAGGGAAGCATAGCTTTAAAAAATTTTTATTTTATTCTAGGCTACAGAGATAAATGTGATGCACTGGAACAGTAGCATTGGAAAATGGGGAGGCTACATGGTTGGGAAATAGAAGGGTTAAAAGTGATGTGATTTGGGAATCAATTGGCTATTCACTGTAGCAAAGGAAGGTGTGAAGGGCAAATGTTGAGGTTTCAAGGTTAAGTAAATGGAAGGAAGGTGCTTTCATTAACAAACACCAAGTCCTTTGAGGAAGAGAACCATGTGCAAACATTTTGTTTGGGGGCATGATAAAACAGCAGTGAGAATACGGTCTTCATACTGAGACATGCAAGAGCCTGTTTGGGGTACTGTCATGCCTGAGGGGAAGCCCATGAGGAGTAGTCAGGGCTGCAGGTGTGTTGAGGATTCCTTAGAAAGTTGATTCGGTGGTTTCCAGTCATTGCTTCAAATCCTTCACAGGTGTGCAAACAATATCATAGCACGTGGTCTTACAGAGAGAAGACAACTGGTATACAAGAATTAAGAGACCTAACAAAGCACAGGTGCCACCAAGCAAGATCCCATGTTTACGATGCACTCAAGAATTCTGCCACACATGTGCATAAGAAGATTCAGCCAGGGAAAAATACAGTGTTTCTTTTACATGCCATTGTGCTGGAAGAGTGTAAAATTATTATAAAATCAAGTGCAGAGAGTGCTTTTTTTTTAACAGTGGCACAATAAATTACCTTCTGCAGAGTACTGTTTTGGTTTGGGAAAACGGCTTTATGCAAACTTGGGTGAGAAGGTAACCCCTCAAGGGTACAGGGATAGCTGGTGTCAAACTTTCAAGGAGAAGTAAACATGAAACAAAGGGATGGCGATGAAAGTTGGCTCACTGGCTCCCAATGTGGGTGGGGGTAGAAGAAGTAGAAATATGGCAGAGAATGTCTGGAACCAGAGTCTAAACAAAGTTGATGTTGATAGAGTAGCCAAATGACATTTGCAAAGATGCTATGTGCACAGATCCTTCTAGAATTATGTTTTTAAGATGGGGATCACCTTTTCTATTCTCCCTCTTCCTTATAGTTCCCTTATTCTTTCTCTTTTTCACACTTCCCCAGTCTTCATGTCCACTAAACTCAAACATGCCTTATGTAAGTGGATATGTTGCAGGACACAGTGCAGGGCTGAGCTGCATGTGTGCATCTTGTGGTGTTGCTCATACACAGGGAAAATAAGAGCCTGAGTTAACAGGTCAGATGAAGTTGTAGCGTATGAGGTGCCCATACCTGGGAATTGCAGTATGGGGACTAAGACCTGGAATTCCAAATTTGTGTGTTTGAAGCATTTAAGGTGAAATTTTTGAGAACCAGGAAGGTTTTCCACCTAGTATCCAATCCATTTGCTATGTAACATTCTAATTTTTGCAGACTAAACTAGTTTTGTTTTGAGTCCTTGCACCCTTCTGGCTCACCACCAACAATCACCGGCGTCTGAAGATGTGCCAGTATTGCCAGGGATTCAGAACCACTGTGGTGACTCTTGCCTATGTGCCCAGATAGGACACTGGGCAGGTTGAGGTCTAAAGGGATTGAGATGTTAGAACTTGAGATGTTAGCGGTGAAGTCATTTTCTAGCAAAGAGGTGAATAGATGCTGGAGGGGGACTCATATTGCATAAAGATATGTATTTCTAAGCATTTATGGGGTCAAAGAACTCTGCAGCTAAGCTTGTTACAGAGGAAAAATAGAATCTTCTGCAGACTTTGTTTGCCTTCAGATTTGCTCAAGTTCTAGAAAACCACAACGCAGAGTGGGTGGGGTGTGGAGGCTTCCCAAAGTAGACCTCCCCACCCACTTACTTCTTCATTAGGAGAAATCACCACTAAGCTGTTTTTGTCTTTGCCACCTACCGTCCCTTGTCCCACGCGCTAACATTCTGTCCTGTGCACTGGAAACAGACTCCCACTCTTCCAAGTGCCAAACATTGCACTCTCCCTTACTGTCACCTCCTGCAACCTATTGTTAAGGGAAAGCTCCTCTGGGAGCTTAAGTTATTTGCTTGCTCTAGGTGTTTTAAAATTTGGGGTTCTGCCTGGTATACTGTGGGTCTCTCCTGAAAGGTGTGACTTGACTGCTCTGATAGAAATTGTCTCTGTAACTTGTCATTTTTTAAGGGGTGGTTATAATGGGGTGCTAGCAAATGAGAATAGAGCCAAGGTCTTTACTTTTGAAGAGCTTAAGATAGACTGGGTGAGGTGGAACTTACTCCTCCTATGAAGAAGCAGGGACTAGAAAGGGAGGAATATTTCATACTGTAAAATTAGGTGTCCAGGAAAGAAAAGGAAATATTACAGCTGAGTTGACATTGAATAATGCTTCAGAAAAGTGCTTGATATTGTAAATGATGAAAAAATGATGATGATTTTGTAGTCAGCATCATCTGCTGCAGCTGGAATAGCACAGTGATGGAAAGAATACTTCCTGGAAGTTTTGATCAACAGACCTGATTGAAAACACTGTCATCATCTCTTATCAGCAAAACAGTGTATAATTTTCCCAGCCTTAGTTTCTTCTTCTGTAAATTGGGGCCATAAAAAACATACCTTGGAGAGTTTTGTGAAAATATACAAGGTCTGTCCAGAAGGTATCTAGCCAGGTAATATGAAAAATGGAGACATTTATTGAAGAAGATACAAGTAACATTGCACATAAGATAGTAACACCTCAGTCCCCTTCAAAGTAGGTACCTTGGGACCTCACACAGTTCTCTCTATCACCATCAGCTGCCTTGTTGTACTTTCCTGAAGCTCACTGACAGTCTGAAATCTCTTCCCTTTCGAAGGTGATTTTAGTTTTGGATAAAGCCAGAAGTCTCAGGGCATGTAATCCGGGCTATACGGGGGCTGAGTCTGCGGGGCGATTTGAGGTTTTGCCAAAAAACTCTGCACAAGGTGTGATACATGAGCGGGTGCATTGTTGTGATGAAGCTGCCAATCACCAGTTGCCCACAGCTGCAGCCTTCTGAATCATCTGGATAGTTTTCATGGAGGAATGTTCAAGCTTAAAGTAAAATTTGATGTAGATTCATTGCTCTACTCACTTTGTCACCTTGAATGTGACAGCCACAGAGTGCACATGCTCACTCAGTGTCATCTACTGCCCCCACTGACTAGTACAGTGAAGTCATCATTGTTCATGTATGCACGGTCCACTCTCCTTGGCTGCCAAGTTATATTAACAATGGTTGGACTTTTTCTGGACAGGCCTTGTATATATAATATGCCCTTGTCAGTCTCCAAAAACTAGTTAAAGACTTGACCTGACATTTTGTGAGATTCAGCTGGGAAGAATTTAGTTGACAAAGATTAATGTGAGAGTTTGTGTTCATTTGATTCATTAGCAAGATTAAATAAATTGCGTGTGCTCAGAAGACTGGGGTAGAAAGGTGATGTCTACACATTTTCATATAAATGCCAAGTCACTTGAAAAAATTCCCCCCCAAAATTACATTTAGAGTTAGTTGGTCTTGTTTGTGTCATTTTAGAAAGTTAAATTAAATTTTTAAAAATGAAGAATGTTTATACAATCAACTGGCCAGGGACTGAGAATCAAAATAATTCATAACAATACTTGCTAATATGCATTGAATCATTGCTAGATGGCAGACACCAGTCTCAGAATTTACATGTATTGCATTATTTTATCTCTTAACAACTTAATTTAGGCAGCAAAATTATACTTATTTCCTCTTAGAGAGAGTGGAACTGGGGCTTTATGAGCTTATAACTCCGTAGACATTTAATAGGAGCTCTAGAAAGTATGCAGCAGAACTTTCAACCAAAGTACTGAGACTCCAAAAGATGTGTCCCCAACTCTGCAGTAAGCTGCATGCCCTTCTAGAAGGAGCCAGGAAGAGTTCCCAGACCTTCCATCATGGTCATCATTTGTCAGGTGGCCTTGAATGAGCAGGGCTGCAACTGAGTGTCTGTCATTGAGGAAAGTGAATAAACTCTGGTGATTGCACAAATTTAATTAATCTGAACTTTACTTAGTCTCTTCCATGTGAAACACATGCCTCTTGGTGGTGTAGGACACTCAGACATGAGAAAACTATTTGATTAGTTTTGCAGCAGTGAGCCTGTAGGGGTGAAGAGGGTAGTTATTCTGACCTAGTGAGGGTAAGTATTCATGGCATTCAAGCATCCCCATGACTGTGAACATGTATTGCTGGTCCTTGTCGTGCCCATGCCCATGCCCATGCTGAGAAGCACATTGCATTCATCATCTCAGTCGTTCCCAAATGCTACTCCAGAGATTCATCTGATTCCGTAATGACATTTTCAACAGACTACAGCTAAATGAGAAAACTAAGGGCAATTTAGTGAAAAAAAAAATTATTGTTGTTTAAGTACAGTTGTCTACATTTTCCTTCCATCATTCCCCCCTCCCTATGCGTCCCCACCTCCCACCCTCCATCCTACCCCTTTGGCTTTGTCCATGTGTCCTTCATACATCTTCCCGGACAACCCTTCCCCCTTTTCCCTCCTTTATCCCCTCCCACCTGCCCTCTGGTTACTGTTAGTTTGTTCTCAATTTCAATGTCTCTGGTTATATTTTGCTTGCTTGAAAATTTTAATGGACCTAAATTTAATCAATTCGAAGGGCTGCCTTTTATTTTGAGATTATGTCCTTCTTGCTTTTTGGTACAAAATGCCCTTTCTGTTATGAAATGGTGATGATACCATATGGTGTGTGTGTGTGTGTGTGTGTGAATATACTAACTTGGCCAAAAAAGTCAGTAATTTCATACAAGGCTTCTATTGTTTTTAAACATTTATTGTAATAGCTCATGAATTAGAGAAAAAATTCAAGAATCATTGCGATTCTGTGAGGGAGCTATTATTGGCCCAATTTTACAGATTAAAAAAACTGAGGCCCTGAGTTTTCAATTCACATGTCCACCTTCACGTGTCTTACAATAAGCAAACCTTGGCTGCAAGCCCAGGTTTTGTGTTTCTGTCGACCTGGAGCACCCCCGCCGTGGGCGTGCGGGCACTTTTGTCCTTGTGTATGTCTCTGTGCACCCATACGGGTTAACAGAGTGTGGTTTTTGTTGTTTTGGGTTGGTTTTCACTTGAAAATTTTATTATGTATGCTCTAAAACATTGGAAAGATCTTTCCTAGAGAAGTTTTTGCAAGGGAAGACACACCGACACACCTCACCCTTTCTAACAGCTACACTGTATGCACATGCCAGAATGTGCTGGGCTATTGCCCTGTTGCTTTTATAAGCAAAGCTGGAAGGACTATCCTGGTACATGCACATCTGTGTCCATCTCAGGTTTTCTGCAGGCAGATACCGAGAACTGTAGTAATTAGGATGAAAAAATATGCATATTTTACATTTTGAACATGGGTGCCAAACTGTCATCTCCAGGACCTTACCAGTTTTGAGTCTCACTGTCTGTATTTGAGATTACCCATTTCTCCACCACATCAATTGTAGATAGTACTGGTAAGCACTTATATTTGTTTAATTAGTTGATTTCATTTATTGATTGATGCCACTTTTATGGACAAAAGATTGCATGCAGCAAACTGTTCTGAACAACCTATGTAATTTTGAAAAGAGCTTTTGTAGTGAGAGTTAGTTGTGAGCTGGGCATCGTTTGTATACTTGGATTTCTGTTCCTTTAGTCTTGGTCTCACTGACACCCCATACCCAGGGAGCTGGTGGTGTTTGAGGATCCTTTACACAGACGCAGCCTCTAATCTCCAGCTGCAATCCTATCATTATATGCAAAGCGATTATCTGGAACCTATGGAATTGGTTTTGCCTGAGCCTCAGCTCTTTCTTCTGAAAGAGGAGAACCGTGCTCATCAGAGCAGCCGAACTGTCGGCCCTCCAACTCTGTGCCCTGGGGTGAGCGTGTCTTTGCCAGGAAAACCATATCTGAGAAATGGAGCTTCTGCAGGTCAGCTCAGAGGACCATCAGGAGCCGAGACCTCATTCCGGAGGCCCAGAGACTAGCTTAACATACAGAGAGCTAAAATAAAATAAAAATGTATAAAATATCTCAGAATTCTTGACTTTCTTGAGCAGAAAAAAAACAATAGGTCAATATCGCTTCAGTCCAAATTCCTGTTGTATTCATCCATCTATCCACCAATTCAGTATTTTCTCAGTGCCTACTATATGTCAGACAGTATATTACATCCTGCATTCTAAGTAGTTAAACCTGCAGGAGAAAACATCTTCAATTTTTGTCATTAGAAGTGCCAGACTTCCCACCACCACTCTCAGCAGACTGACCCAAAAGAGCTCCAGAATTAATATATTAGAAAAATCTGGGGACTGGCAACCAGATTGAAAGGGGTGAGGGTGCCGGAGGCTTTTCTGGAAGCTGAAGCCATGTTTGCCAAGCAAGCACACTTTTTACACAGTGCTACTTCTACCTGCCCTACCCGTCTAACCTCAGATATCCCTCGTCCCCTGATCCTGTTCTTTCCTTGATTTTTTCTATAGCACTCACCACTTTCTATATTCTGTACAACTTAATTTTTCTTATCTTTATTTTTTATTATTTGCACCCCTGCCTTAAATCATAAGCTCTGTGATCTTAGGGATCTTTGTCCTTCTGTATGGCTGTAGCCCTAGGGACAAGAACAGTGCCTGGAAGTATAATTGACACTAACCAAATATAGTGTGTTTCAACAAGTAGGTGACTCAAAGTGCTCCTGATAGAGACAATAAATAACAACATTTCTATAGATGCTTTCATTCTCATTTTACTGAAAATTGAGACTATGTAGCTGCCTGTGTTTGGAAGTAAGAGGAACATCTAAGCCACTCTGACACTGTCTCAAGCTAACCCAGTTTGCATAATTACGTTGAAGACCAAGAAGTCCTTCCTTCAGTCTAACTGCAGTTTTTGTTGTTCTGATGCACAGCAACTTCCACAGAATATCTTCCTTAGGCTAAATGTCTGGCTTTTTGGCAGCCTTAGGAAATTATTATAATAAGGAATTATGAAAGAGAGAAAAGACAACAATTTCCTGTTTTCATTTAAATAGCTGGCAAAGTTGAGTGAAGGTAAAGTTACAAATACTGTTCTGTGGATTGAATTAAAATGTGAGCCTTCTGCCTTAGGAAGTATCCCTGGGAGGTGGCATTGCCCCTGCAGGTTTTCCAGCACTCTCTCTGCCCCCCACAGGGTATGTGCAGACACTCAGTTAAGGATCCTTGTGGCTGAAAGGCACGAGGGTGGCCCTTGCATGTGCATGCAACTTATATTCCCTAGTGATACTGAATGCCCAAGGATTCTTTGTAGGCAAAGAAGGCTATTTCCCCCCTACTTCTCCCGTTTATTGATGTAGTTGAATTGTTTCGGAGCTAGTAGCATTGGTATGGCTTTTTCTCAGTTTTTGTTGAGATGAAATTCAAATTCCATCTCAGATGCTGCTTAAAAGTCTGGCCGAGTTTTGTCATTGAGTGAGCAACAGTGGCAACTGTGGTGTCACCATTTCATCTGGGGTCACCAAGTGTTCTGTTCCTGATTGACATGCACTGATAGTCACCCCTGTAAAAGCTTTTCTGCCGACCCTGTAAGCAGGTGCCTTGCGTATTGGTACTTGTCTCTGTGTAACCGTGCTTGTGTGGGAATGTGGGGATGCGGCCGTCTGGAGGATGGAGTCTA